>JAOZJS010000749.1:0-21137 GCA_025882695.1 Amerodectes protonotaria
ATGGAAGGGCAACGCAGCCGAAGTGCTGCGCAAGATCGCCGCGGCGAAGGGCCTCCGCTTCGCAGAAGTCGGTCGGCCGATTGCGTCCCCGGTGTCGATCGATGCCACCAATACCGATTTCGTGTCCGTGCTGGAAAACATCGGCACGCAGCTCGGCGGCCGCGCCGATGTCGTGCTGAAGTCCGACTCCCTGGAGATCCATTACCGTGCGAGCTGAGCGCGGCCCGGTCCGGGCGTCCGTCATGCGCGCTACGGCCTGCGTTGGTGGGGCGTGGATCGGCGTTGCCGTTTGCATTGTCAGCGTGCCAGTGCACGCGCAGACGGCAGACACTTCGACGATGTCTCTGCAAGACGTGGAAAACCTCACGGCAGACAGTGCGCCGGCGGCATCCACGATTTCACCGATGCGCGAGCAGGTGCTGCGCGAAACGGCGTTGCCGCTCGGCAGTCACAAGGGTCTTGCCGATCGCTCGAAGATCATTATCAAGGAACTCGATGCGCGTGCGACGCGCCTCGACACGATGTATCGCTTCGGTGCGCTGGTGACGAAGAACGGCGTTCTGTCGCCCGTAATCGTCGAAGCGGATGACGCGATCGAAGGCACGACGGATCAACTGCGCCGCGCGGATGCGATGTATCGCATCGTGGTCCCGGCCCGTCTGGTGACGGTGCCGCCGTCGTGGCGCGACTACCTCTACATCGGCCTGCGCGTGAAAGCGCAAGCCGATGCCATTCCGTTCTCTGCTGTCCTGCCGAAAACGCCCGCTGAAGAAACCTACTGGAAGCAGCAGGTCGAGCTCGGCTACAAGCAGGGCGAAGAGCTCGCCGATCAAATCCTGAACACGAACCTCGCCAGGCTCAATCGCGACTACATGGGGGTTCTCCGCTACTCCGAGCTGCTGAATCGCGGGATGGTCTCGGAGCCTGAAGTCGCGATTGCGCAGCAGGTTGTGACGGGCGATCCGCAGCGGATGAACATCGGCGACACGCTGATTCGCGTGACGAACCACGGCGGTCTCGTGACCGATCCGTCGAAGTGGCGCGTTATCGTCGCGCCCGGCGCGGCCTCTGGTGTGCCGGCAACGCCGTCGCCCGCGAATTCGCAATCGTCGGTGGCCGTGGCGAGCCCGGTCAACACGCCGAGCGTGAATGCAACGCCTCTTGCGACATCGCAGGATCTCGAAGGAGGGGCGCAGCAATGAGCGCCGAGAATACGACACAGCACGCTCGCCCGGCGATCGAGCCGTACAAGCTCTTACCTAATTTCGGGGAAGGCGATCTTCGCGACTTCCTCGACTACTGCACGAAGAACGGCGCATCGGACGTGGTGTTCCAGACGGGCGACTACGTCTGGGGCGAAATCAGCGGTCGGCAGATCCAGATGACGCCACGAACGATCAAGGACGGCGAGCTCAAGGCGATGCTGGCACTGGCGTTCGGTCCTGAACTGATCGGCGTCCTCAAGGCCGGCAGTGATGCCGATCGACCTTATCGTTTCGTCATCGAGCGGGACACGTTCCGCTACCGCGTGAATGTCACTGGAGCTCAGGTCGGCGACGCCGAGGACGGCCTTTCGCTCACGATGCGGAGCATTCCCGACACGCCGCCGCCGCTCGCCTGGCATCGCCTGCCGGCCGAAATTGAAGAGAACCTGTTCCAGCCGCGCGGGCTCGTGCTCGTGTGCGGTACGACCGGCTCGGGCAAGACGACCCTCATGTCGTCGCATTACGCCAACGTGTCCGAGACGAACCCGGATTGCAAGATCCTCTTGTACGAGGATCCGATCGAATTCCTGTTCACGAACGTCAAGAATCTCGGACCGAAGATCCGCCAGATGCAGATCGGCAAGCACATTCCGAGCTTCGCGCGTGGCATCCGCAACGCGATGCGCTGCAAGCCGATGCTGATCGGCATCGGCGAAGCGCGTGACGCTGAGACGATCAGCGCGCTCGTTGAGGCGGCCCTGACGGGTCACGGTGCTTACGGAACCATGCACACGGAGACCGTGGCCGAGACGATCAGCCGCGCGATCCAGGTGTTCCCCGGTAATGAGCACTCGGCGATCGCATCGAAGATCCTCGGGTCACTGCGCCTCATTGTCGTACAGATCCTCGTGCCGACGCTCGACGGCAAGCGAGCTGCCGTGCGCGAGTACCTGTACTTCGATAGCACGATCAAGAACGAAATGAGCGACAAACCCTTCACGGAGTGGGGCGCGTATCTGCGCCGCGTGGTCGCCGAGAAAAAGCAGGACATGGCAACGGGGTTGCGTGACCTGCTGAATCGAGGGCTGATCGATCAGAAGGCATATCGGCGATATGCGGGGGAATCGAACGCATGAGGATCCTGCAATCGTACTGGCGCGATGGCTCGCGCATACCTCGAATCATCGGGATCGACGCGAGAGCGTATTTCCCGATTCTGGTCGCGCTGTATCACCCCCGTAAGTGGTCGTTTATCGCTGCGGGGATTGCGATGTTGGCCTTCGTGGTCATGGAGAAAAAGGGATACACGCTGCCCGTCCTGCTGCGTGCGATCCGTCATTGGCTACGAGGGACAGTCGTTCACGCGCGCGCGTGGTGGCATCACCGGAGGAATTACGAATGAAGAGCAATAAATTCGTCGCTGCGGCCCTGCCGGGGACGATCGCGCTGTGGATCGGCGCGGCCCCTGCGGCTTACGCGGGGTTCATCAACGAATCGGCTCCTGCCGTGGCCCCGGCCGTGCCCGTTGCGAGCACGATGACCGTCGCCGCGATCCCGGCATCGGGCGTGAAGGTGGCATCGGCGCAGGATCCCTCGATGCCGCCGCTTCTCCCGCCGGAGAAACACCGCACGTTCGAGAACGGCGAGCAGTTCTCGCAAATCGGTTTCCATCCGGACGACACCGACATTCTCAAGGGCGGTGGTCGCGATATCGACCTCTCCGACATGCTGCGGGCAGTCGTGCCGAGCAGCTTCCACGTCGAAATGGGCGACGTGGATCCGACGCTGCACGTGAGCTGGCGTGGTGGCCTGCCGTGGGACACGGTACTCGAAAACGCCATGAAGCCGGTTACGACGGTCCATGTAACTTTCGACTGGGATCGCAAGATCGTTTCCCTTAGCCAGTTGGCCGCGCCGAAAAAGGCCGTGGCCATCGCGGCGCTCGGCGCGTCCTCGGCGAGCGCGGATCCGACCATCGTGCCGAAACAGGTGTGGACGCTTCGTCAGGGCTATCCGATCGGACAGGAACTCGAAGCCTGGGGCAAGCGGGCGGGCTGGACGGTCGTATGGGGTTTGCAGCGCGACGTGGTAGCGCCAAGTACGACGAGCTTCGAGGGCGACTTCGCGACGGCGGCGTCCGACGTGATCCGCACGCTCGCACAAAACGGTGCGCTGATCCACGCGCAGATCTTCGACGGCAACCACACGCTGGTTGTCCAGGGACCGGGCGTTCCGACGCAAAACTAAGAAGGAGCCACACGTGAATATTTGGAAGGATCTCGTACAAGGAAGCCGCCGCTGGGGCATGCACCTCGCGATCGCCGCAGCGGGTGCCGCGCTGCTCGTCGGCTGCGCCCAGATCAAGGATGCCGACAACGCGGCCAAGAGCGCAGCGCACACGGTCGAAGTCGAGCAGGCCAAGGCTGACGCCGGCCAACCGGTCGTATCGCGAACCTCGACGGCCTGGCTGCTCGGCGATAGCGTTCAGGTCGATCAGCAGGTGTCACCGATCCTGATGCGTCAGATCGCATGGGCACCGCCGGGCAAGGTGTCGCTGGCCCAGCTCGCGTCGTTCGTGACGCAGCAAGTCGGTTTGCCGGTCGATGTGACCGAAGTTCAGCACGTCGGCGGCGAAAGCCTCTCCGACATGCTGGCATCCAGCACGCCGGGGGCGTCGAGTGGCGCGCCCGGCGCGCAGCTTCCGCTTCCGCCGGCGTCGCTCACGTCGGCCCTGACCAACTCGTCGAACCCGTCGCAAAAGCCGCTACCGCTGATGACTGTTTCCTTCCAGGGCAACGTCAAGGGTCTGCTGGATTTCGCGGCGAACGAGGAAGGGCTGTGGTGGAAGATGGACGACGGTGCAGTCGAGTTTTACCGCACCGTCACGAAGACCTTCTATATCCCGGCGATCAACCGGAAATCGACCGGTACGAACTCGATCGTTGCGCAATCCGGTCCGGGTAGCCTGAGCGGTAGTGGCACGACTTCGTCGTCGAGCAGCAGCAGCGGCAGTGCGACCGGCAACTCGAATGCATCGGATACGTACAACGTCGATGTCTGGAAGACGATCGAGAAAACCGCGCAAACCGTCGCCGGCAAGGCGGGTGGCTCGACCGCGGAGGTGTCTGCCGAACCGACGATGTCGAGCATTACGGTTTCGGGTTCGCCGGCCCAGGTCAAGAACGTCGAAGAGTGGGTCAAGGGCCTGACGGACAAGCTCAGCCAACAGGTCATGATTTCCGTGTCGGTGTACTCGGTGGATATGTCCAATGAGGACAACTACTCATGGAACCCCTCAGTCGTGTTCAACAAGTTGTCGAGCATGTATGGCTTGAGCCTCGTTCCGGCTGCTGCGCCGGCTGTGACGGGCAGTCTGACGCCGATGGTGATTTCGGCGACCGCAGGTTCGTCGTCGAAGCTGAATGGGTCGGCGCTCGCGGTGCAGGCGCTTTCGACGGTGGGGCACGTGTCCGAGACCATGACGCAGTCGGTCGTGACGCTCAACGGCCAGCCGGCCCCGATGCAGATCGCCAACGAAGTGACCTATCTGGCAGAGAGCGGCTCGACAATTTCGGCCAACGTTGGCTCGACCTCGACGTTGACGCCAGGCGTCGTCACCACTGGTTTTACGGCCATGTTTCTGCCGCAGATCGTGAACGGAAAAATTCTGCTGTCGATGGACATGACGAACTCGGTACTGAACAGCATTACTACGGCGACTAGCGATGGCTCGAGCATCCAGACGCCGAACGTGTCCAGCACGACCTTCCAGCAGTCCGTTTCGCTCACGCCCGGCGCAGCGCTGATGCTCGCCGGCATCCAGCAGGACAACGCGCAGGTGAACCGCAGCGGCGTGGGCTCGGCGGCCAACTTCCTGCTCGGCGGCGGCGTCGATGGCACGCGCGACAAGAAGCTGATCGCGATCGTGATTACAGCGCGTGTTCTCCAGTGAGGTTCAACAAGATGAAACTCGACCTGTACACGACTTTTTGTTATCCGATCCGCCCGCTGCTCGGCGCAGTGTTCCTTATGAGCAGCGCGTATAGCATCACGGTGATGGCGGCGCCTGCTGACGTGGATGTTGCGTCGGCTGCGGCTGCTACGGCACCGGTCGCTGCATCGGGCGCACGCGCCTATCAAACCCCGACGTGGACGACGTATTACAGCGATATCGACGCGATCCGGGCCGACACCGAGAAGGCGCAAGCCGAGCTCGACAACCTCACCATCCACCACAAGCTCGAGCAGGCACGCGTCGGCAATTTCTCGACCGACGCCAACGGCACGCCGACACCGGGCATGTCGTCGTTGCCTGGTTTGCCGGCAGTCAGCGCGGCGGTTCAGTTGGCGGCCACGGCCCAGCCCCCGCGCAATCCGCAAGTCGAGCAGGTGAGCATGGTCGATGGTCAATGGACGGCACTCATTCGCCTGAGTTCTGGCGCGCGCGTCAACGTGCACCAGGGGCAATCGGTCAGCGGGATCGGAAAAATCACGGCGATATCGCTCAACCAGGTGGTCGCGACCGAGGGCGGGAAGTCCACCGCGTTGGCGTTCGCGGGCGACACGTCTCAGGAAACCGCTACGACATCCACGTCGGCCACGTCGCGCATGCCGGCGATCCCCTTCGGCATGCACTGAACAGCGTATAGCTTAGGCAACAGAAAATGATTGAACCGACCTTTTCGGACGACTACGTGGCGGCAGACGATGCATCGGGCGATGCAGGCTACAAGGCCCTGCTCGGGCGCTCGGAGGTCGTGACGATATCGAAGCGCAAATGGCTTGTCGGCATGCGTTGGCGTTCGTACGAATCGCAGGCCGCGATGAGCGACGAGCTGGCACAGGACGCGGAGAACATGCGGGCTGACTGGATCGCGCGACGTTCGGGCACAGAAGCGATTCAGGTCGGCTTCGCCGCAGCGTTGCACGACAAATGGCCGTCGGGTGTTTTCAGCCTGGCTGCACTGCTCGCCGATTCGCACAAGGTGCCGTGGGCCGGCGCGTTCGATCTTGGCGACGGGCAGTGGTGGTACATCGCGGTTCGCGATAACTACGCGATGATGCCCGACGGCGATGTGGTCGGCACCTTTACCCAGATTCAGGCGTCGAGACAAGAGCATTCATCGCTGGAAGACTTCACTCACGTCAACGGCACGCGGGCAGATCTCGAACGCCTTATCGCCCACGCGGAGAGCGTTAAGACAAAGCGTACGGCAGTCGAGTCGCTGACGGCTCCGCGTCTGTCGGCGCAGACGAAACTCGCGATCGCCGGCGTCGTGCTGAGCGCGCTCGCAATCGGTGGCGGATACCTGTATTTCCAGCATGCGCAAGAGCAAGCCCTGATAGCACGCCGCGCACAGCGTGCACACGAGGTCGCGCTCAAGGCCCAGATGGACGCATTGCCGAACGTCGAGAAGCTGCTGCGCGCGGCACCTGATCCCGGCGTTTGGCTCGAAGCATGCCATACGGCGGTGTATGGTCGCCCGCTCTGGCAAAACGGTTGGCAGTTGATGGGCGATCACTGCACGGGCACGCAACTGCTCACGACCTGGTCGCGTGGGCCGGGAGCGACGATCGCGTACATGCCGCCATCGTGTATCCCGACGATCGACGGGAACGCGTGCACGCAGTCGATACCTCTGCCGCTCCCTGCGGGAGCTTCGGGCAGCGACAACGCCGTGGTTTTGCAAGACGCGCGCATGCGGTTGGTTCTCTGGGGGCAGCAGCACAACATCGTCATCACGTTTATCGCTTCCAAGATCCAAGTGCCCCAGCAACCTGGCCCGGTGGATCGCGTATTGGGTGCGAATGCGCCTGCGCCGGTGGCGTCGGTCGATGTGCAGTTTTCCGTGCCGGCTGCACCGTTCGCGCTGGATTTCAGCGGCCTTCCGGGGCTGCGTCTGACCGAATTGATGAAGAACGATTTGACGGCGGGTGGGACGGTTGCGGGCAGTGCATCGACCGGCAGCGCCAATGACTGGAACTTTTCGGGAGTGCTCTATGGACGTTAATGTGGTCGAGGAACGCAAGCCGGCAGCGAAAAGCCTCTCGCCGGTACCGAAAGTATTTTTGAAGCAAGTTGCCATCGATTTGGCGACCATGACGGTGTACACCTCGCGTCAAATCGCGCTGGATCCGCTCTTCATGTCGTGGAAAGAGCGCAATCAGGTCGCGGGTGTCCGGTTCAAGGTCGAAGTCATGGACATGGCGGAGATTTCGCGCCTGCAAGACGCGGGCCATCGCGTCGTCGAGCGACGCGCCGAGGAAGGGCATACGGCCGAGGTGGGTTACGAAAACCGGGCGGAAGCGCTTGAACTGCTTGAGACCGCTGCACGCTATCGCGCATCCGACGTGCACTTCCTGCTGCGCGGGAAGCACGCAGAAGTGCTACTAACGGTCAACAACGACCTTCGCTTCTATCGCGAGTTCACGCAGGATAAAGCTGCTCTGCTCGTGCGAGCAATCTGGCAGGGCCTCGTTACCACTGGCGATTCGCAGTGGCGCGACCATCATCGCCAGAATGCCCAGGTAACGGGCGACAAGCTCAGCCCAGATACCGGCGTCACGTCGATCCGTATCATCCGCGGGCCGATGTTTCCACAGGCATTGGGCGGCCAGTTCATGGTGCTGCGCCTCCAGTATTCCAACACAGTCTCGAAGAAGCGGCACAAGCTGCCGCCGCTCAAGTTTCCGACGCCACCGGCTGGCGAATTCCTGCTTCCGAAGATGGGTTTCTCGCAGGACAACATCAGCAAGCTCCAGCATCTGATGTCGATGCCCGACGGCATTGTGATCATTACCGGCCCGACTGGCGCAGGCAAGTCCACGACGGACTACGAAATGCGCCGCGAAGAGGCACGTGTGCGCCCCTACCTCAAACAGGTCATGGTCGCGGACCCGATCGAATTCCCCGAGGAATTTAGCACGCAGCTCCCCGTGACCAACGCACTCGACAAGCAGGCGACGGCCGAGCAGTTTGCCGAGGCGTTGGCGGCCGCGCTGCGTATGGCACCGCGGATTATCTCGCCGGGGGAAATCCGGGGTGCGGAGGTCGCGCTGCTCGCGTTCGAGGCGGCCACGACGGGTCACAAGGTGACGACCACGCTGCACGTGTCCGATGCATTCCTCTGGCCGGAACGGCTCGAGCTCATGGATCAAACGAAGCTGAAGCGCGCGATGTTCTGTGACCCCAAGATCGTGCGCGGTGTGGTCGCTCAACGTCTGCTGAGCGAGCTTTGCCCGCATTGCCGCATCAAGGCGGCTGATGCGCCGGGTCGCGTCGGCGATTCGATGATGAAGGCGCTGGCGACTTGGTCGAAGGACGGTGATCTCTCGAAGATCCACGTCCGCGGTCCCGGCTGCGATCATTGCAACCAGGAAGGCGTCGTCGGCCGCTTCGGGATCATGGAGGTGGTGGTCTCGGACGCCGAGCTGATGGCCGATTTTATTCACCGTGGCACGGCCGTCGCGCGACGAAACTACCACCGCCGTCCCGACGCAGATCCGCCGCTCCTCGAGGCGGGGATCCACCATGCGCTGGCCGGTCGCGTCGATCCGCACCATGTGCAGGAAATGGTCGATGTGATTATCCCGAAGGACAAATTCCACGACGTGAAGGACACGCACCATGTCTGATACCCGTACCTCTAGCTCGTCCCGTAAGGGCGCAAGTGAGGGCAATCGTACGCTCGCTCGCATTCTTAACATCATGGGCTTGCGCAGCGGCAGTCTGCCCAAGGCCAAGCACATGACCTATCGCCGCACCGGTTGGTGGGGCAAGCTGAGCGACCTGGCCGATCGTAAGGCGTTCAACTGGAAGACGCGCGAAGCGCTGTACGCGCACATCGCCGCCCAGGTTGAAAACGGCGTTGCAATTGAGACTGCGCTCGACGATTTTTCGGAGTCGCTGGGCGAACTCGGTCGCAAGAGCGCGCAAACGCTCGTGGACAACGTGTCGCGGCGCATGCGTGAGGGCATGCCTCTGCGCAAGGCGATCGAGGTCGCGGTGCCTCGCGAAGAGGTTGCCCTGATCGCTGGTGGCGAACAGTCGGGCAAGCTCGCGCATGCGCTGGAAGTGCTGATCGAGACGCATGACCGCGTGGAAGCGGTCGTGCGAGCATATAAGAGCGCCGTCGCACGGCCGGTTCAATCGCTGGCGATGGTGTACGGCCTGTTGTGGGTTGTCGGCGGCTATGTGATTCCGAACCTCGTGCAGGGGCTTCCGGAGAAGGACGTGCACGGCGTGGGTCTGATGATGTACGAGGGCGCGGAGTTTTCGCATTCGCTGTGGTCTGCCATTCCGCCGTTGCTCATCGTCGCTGTGATCCTGCTCGTGCGTTGGTCGATGCCGCGCTGGACCGGCCCGAGCCGAATCGTTGCCGAGCGGTTCTTTCCGTATTCCTTCTATCGGGATATCGAGGGCTACAAATGGCTCTCGTCGTTCGCCGGCATGATCGAAGCGGGCATTCCCGACGTGCACATCCTGGCTCGTCAGATGGAAACCGCGAACCCGTGGCTGAAAGAACGTTTGCGGCACGTGCGCTTCCGGATGACGGAAGGCGGTTTGAACCTGGCCGAAGCGTTGAAAGCGAAAGGACCGGGGAAACTGCCGCCGTTCAATTTTCCGAATCCGCAAATCATTTTTCGCATTCGCTCGATCGTGGCCCTGAAGGATTTCCACGAGAAAGTGAGTCGCGTAGCAAAGAAGTGGTCGGTAGAAATCGAACGCGATGCACTCGCGCAAGCTATGAAGTTTGGGCGCTATTCCGAATACACGACGTACGCTCTGATGGGCTTTCTGCTGTACGCGTTCAACGAAGTCACCAAACAGCTCACCACAATCGGTGGCGTATCCGGGATGTAAGGAAGTCCCAACTTTTTACAGCAACACACTCACGCGAAAGGAGAAGGAAATGGATGAATTGATGGGCACCCTGTTCAAGTACGGGATTCGCTTGATCGGCCTGGGGATTGTTGTGTGGATCCTCGTGGCCACCCTCGGCAAGAACAAGGCCGCGACGGAAGTGGCGAACATGACACAGCTCGCCACTTCGATTTCCAATACTTACTCGGGCCAAACGACATTTACGGGCCTCACCGAAGCTGTAGCTGCCGATATCGCACCGACCTCGATGGTATCGGGCGCTTCGCTTATCAACCAATGGGGTGGCACCGTTACGGCCCAGGTCGATGCGAACGCGTCGCAATTTGACATCATCGAGAACAACGTGCCGAGCTCGGGCTGCGTGGATCTGGTCAACAAGGCCACGAACTACGTAACGTTGACGCTGAACGGCACGACGTATAGCTCGACCAACCCACTCAATGCCGGTACGGCGACCACGGCTTGCAATAGCGCTGCAACGCAGACGATCACGTTCGTGTTCGGTCACTAATCGGAATAGCAAGCGAGTTCCTAGTGCATACACTTATCAACCTGCCCTGGTCGGATCTGTGCGTGAGCAGAGATCCGACGAATGGATGGTTCAAGGAAACCCCGGATTCGATGGTAGTTGCGCCGTTTCCCACCGAATCCGGGGAGGAACTTCGCAGCCTTTACGAGCATTTAAATGCGGTTTGGGCCGAGCAGGAAGGGCTCACGTCGCGGCACGGTTTCTCAGCGACATGGCCCGTTCAAGGCGGCCTGCGGCTTCGCGTCAAGCGCATGCCGCTTGCGAACGGCGAGCATGTGTACATCTGCCGCGCGCATCGCTTCAAGCCGAAGCGATTTCACGAGATCGGCGTCTCCCCACCGCTCGCGGAGCAGCTCCTTTCTGGGAAGATCCGCAACGGCATCGGACTGTTTCTCGGCCGGCCGGGCGCGGGCAAGACGACGACGGCCACGGCGTATCTGCGCGATCGCGCTGAGCTGCGCGGTGGCCTGACGTGGACGATCGAGAGCCCCGTCGAGATCGATCTGGAAGGGCGGCATGGTAAGGGTTATATCCATCAGCGTGAGGAAGACACGCCGGAGGGGATGCGCGTGGCCGTGCGCGATCTCGCGCGTGCTACGCCCAACGTCCTTTTCGTTGGCGAAGTGCTCGACGACGAGACGGCCGAGGTCGTGGTGCAGGCATCGAAGATGGGTTTTCTCGTGCTCTGCACCTATCACGGCAACGACCTCCTCAGCGGTATCGAGAAATTTGCGCGTGCGGCCACCGGCGGGCGCGGGCAGATATCGGCGCAGTTCGTCGAGGCATTCCGATTTGCCGTGCATTTGGATCTGCGCATTGCCGAGTCGGGGCGGCCACCGGCGGCTTCCGGAAACGGGAACGACATCATCAGCACGATGACGACAGGCAATCCGCCGCGCACGCTCTCGACGCGATCGCTTTTCTGTCTTGGCGACGGCGAGGCATATCACGCCATTCGAGGGCACATGAAGTCGGGGGAATTCGAGCGACTGTCGAGCGAGATCGACCGCCAGACGGGGGAACTGCTCAAACGCCTGGCTGAAATGAAAACTGGATTCAGGAGGTAAGACGACATGCGCTTTATGACGCTCCTGATCGTTGCTTTGTGTTCGCTGACGCTGTACCTCATTCAAGGCTGGCAAAAGCAGGTGCAGACCCAGACCCAGACCCAGACCGTATCGACGAACCTGCGCGCCACTGAATTCCTGAATTACCGGTCGGCCGTGATGGCCTACATGACGGCCAATCCGGGGTTTACGGGATCCATTCCGGCAACCTCGCTGACGGCCGTGAGCGGCCAGCAGTTCTCGACGACGTTCCTCGCCCAGACGGGGAACGCTGAGACGAGTTCTGGTAGCGGCGTGGAGGTGACGGTGTACTCGGCGCTGCCGACCGGGACGCTTCAAAACGTAGTGAATCAGTCAGGCGGAGACGCGTCGATCGGTGTGTCGGCCGGCTCGACATGGACGACAAGTGCAGCGGGCATGTCCTCAGCTGCACAGCCCCTCGCGGTATCGGTGCCGGCGGGCGACGTGGTGTCAGTATTTGTTATGGGAACCTGAGCATGGATGAAATCCTCGGAGCATTCTTCGCACTGCTCGTCGGCATGATGTATCTGCCGAAGATCGAGAACGGCATTGCGACCGCACGCCAGACGCAGACCGACGTGACCACGGCTCAGCAGCAGACGCAGTGGGCGTCGGCCGTCGGGAACTACGCGAGCCAGAATATGGCGACGCTCGAGGCGAGCGCGACGGCCACGACGCCGGTGACGCTGTCGGTCGCGACAGTGCAGGCCGCTAACGTTGGCTTGCCGTCGAATTTCTCGAGCACGAATCCATTTAACCAGACGTGGACGGCAAAGGTACTTCAACCGACTGCCGGCACGCTACAAGTGCTGGCGTACGGCAGTGGCGGCAACGTTATCAGCGATCAGGAACTGGGCCAGATCGCTCGCGCAGCGGGCGGATCGGGCGGCTTCATCCCGACGAACAACTCGGGCGCGTATGCAGGTGGCCCGGCGACTGCGTACGGCACGTTCGGCGGGTGGAAGATCGCGACGGCCGGCTACTCGGTTGGCTCGGGCGGGGCACCCGCAACGCTGCTGACCTTTACGAACGGCGCGCTGTCGAGCAACTATCTGTATCGCAATGCCGTTCCCGGCCAGCCGCAATTGAATGAGATGAACACTGCGCTCGGCATGAACGGCAACAATGTCACGAACGTCGGCCAGTTGCAGGCGAACTCCGGGAACGGTGTGCAGATCGGCAGCTCGTACTACTACGGCGACGGGACGAACTCGGCGATCCGCCAGAACGGCGCGCTGTATGTCCAGAACCAGGCGGGCACCGCGGCCGCGCCGATCAATTCGGGGACGGCGAGCATCAGCGGTGACGTGGACACTTCAGGCAACGCCAACATCAGCGGAAACGTGACGGCGGGCGGTAGCGTTACTGTCAATGGCGGAAACGTCAACATGAACGGGGGCGGGATTTATAACTCCAGCACCCAATATATCGAAACGACGAACGGGAACAATCTTTACCTGAAGCCGTGGAACTCGGGCGGGATGACAGTTGTGGGCGGCGGTGGTGGATCGGGCCAACTCTTGGCTACCGGGAACATTACGTCTCAGCAATACCTGATTCCTCAAGGTGGCGCAAGCGCGGGGGGCGGGTGCAGCCCGAATGGAGCTATCGGCACTGACGGTCAGCAGACGTTATTTTGTAAATCGGGTGTGTGGTCGGCGGCCGGTGCTTTCGGCACCACCTGGTATCAGATGGGAAACACGAGTGGCGTCAATTACCAGAATACAACCGGGCACCCGATAGAAGTCGTTGTAACCGTCAATTGCACTGCCGGCGGTGGAGTTCCCGGCGAAGGTACGCTCTACTCATGGGCGTCCGGACAGTCACCTGTCGAAGTGGCGGATACATATGGCGAATGCGGATATCAAGACCGAATCCCTCTCGCCGCAGTCATACCCAGCAACAATTTTTACGCCGTTCTGACTACGACGATGGCGGTTAGCAACTGGGCCGAATTGCGCTAACAGCAATTTGCGAAATTCCCGCGCATAGCCATCTGGGGGCGACCGAGGAGGTCCATCACGACGGTTCGCGGGGCACCTACTTCATGACCGTCATGTGCTTTATAACCTGATGCGCCAGGCATAGCAGGTCGAGCAACCTGTGAGGCCGGCGCACCGGCACCGCAACGTGGTTCGTAGTGAGCTGCACTCTCAATGCGGTAAACTTCTGCAATTTCTGATCAAGCTGGATCGTCCACATCCGCGACCCTACCTGCAAGTGCCCACATGACGAAAGCCGAAACCAACTCATATTTCAAAAACGTTCAGGCGTTAAGAGCGATTGCCGCGCTGCTCGTCTTGGCATTTCATATCTACGCGGTGGAAGCGAAGTATTTCGGGCGACACGCGGTGCCGGAGGTATTGGGTCTGTTTGGCACGTGCGGGGTAGATCTGTTTTTCCTCATTAGCGGATTCGTCATGACGACGGTAACACGTGGACAATTCGGGTCGCGAGCGGCTGCTGTTACTTTTTTTAAGCGGCGCTTGCTACGGATATATCCGATCTACTGGTTCTATAGCTTGGTCGTGCTCGCGGTGTTGATTGTGATGCCTCAGTGGGTCAATGCGAGCGCCGGGCACCATGCCGATGTGTTGCGATCCTTCCTGCTGTTGCCCAGTGATAGTTTGCCTTTGCTACTTCAAGGGTGGACGCTGAGGTATGAAATGTTCTTCTACGTGGTGTTCACGGCGATCGTTGCCTGCGTAGCCGAGCGATTCCTTGCCGTAACTCTACTTGCTTGGGCCGCCGTCACCTGCACTCTTTTTTTTGGGGTGAGCTCATCGAGCATCGCAAGTCCCACGCTGGCGCTCGTGCGCGATCCTCTTGTGCTTGAATTTATTGCTGGCTGCTACTGCGCCCTCGCTTGGAAGGCAATGTCAAGGCCGTTGGCATCTGTGCTTTTTGCAGTTGGCGTTGCAGGGTTCGCGGTTTCATTCGCTATCGGCGAGCGTGTGGGATTGGATACGGTTGTTCAGTGGCGTACTTTGTACTTCGGTATTCCTGCGTTTTTCGTGCTGCTTGGTGCGGTTTCGTTGGAACGATATGCGAGGGTTGCTGCGCCACGATTACTTTGCGCCTTAGGTGACGCGTCGTATTCGCTCTATCTGTCGCATGTGTTGGTAATCTCGGCGGTGGCCCGCTTTTACGCGCGTTTCGCGCTACCGGCACTGGGTTTGTGGGTAGGAACAGCGCTGTGCTTCGCGATCGCGATCGCGGCCGGCTACCTGAGCTATCGAGTCATCGAGCGCCCACTGAATGAGCTGTTTAAGCGCGTGTTATTGCGGTCGGGCCGGGTATCGGTCGCGTAACTCGCCATCTTTAGGCCGCCGGTGTCGCCCGACACCGGGCGGATTGTGTTGCGAGCAATGGCCGCAAACCAGCTCTCACGGTAGCTCGCAATATCGTCCGTGCCGAGCTCCGCCATCGTGCCCTGCCGAGGAAAGTCCGTCCACTCGCTACGGTGGATCGGCCAGTTCACGCTCAATCTCGGCGGCCATTTCTGTAAGTGATATGTCGAGTCCTCGACACAGAGCAAGCATAGTAAGCAGCGACGGCGAATTTTCGCCGCGTTCGAGCAGAGATATGAACGTTCTGTCCAGACGTGCAAAAACGGCCAGGTCTTGCTGGGTCGTATGCTTGGCTTTACGCAGCCGTCGCAAAGCCCTACCGAAGGCAAGGTTCTTGCGGTTTTTTCTTAGCATTCTGGCCGGAGTTCATCGGCCAGATTGTCTCAATCGGAACGTGGCGCAATGCAGAACATATTCTGCATTGCGTGCCGATCGACGCAAAAATTTCTTCCGAAAGTCCTAGCAGAAACCGCCCGCATGGCGAGGCGAAGCCCGCCGCTCGTTGCACGAACGCGACGAAGAGTTTCCTCTTGTACAAGTCTTATAAATTCCGTATAGTTACTATTATACAGAATTTTATGGCGGTCACTGACCCATGCTTGCACCTCAAGCCTGCATCGCACAAGCCAGTAGCAGCTACCACGTTCAAGTCGCGGCGATCAACGCCGTGATCGAGCATGGCCTGCCCGCCGGCACGGTGCAGGATGGGCGAGTAGGCCCGATGAGCATTCCCGTTCAATGGCTGCCGGTATTCGGCCTGATGGGAATCGATCAGAACGCCGTGGTCTCGGACGCGTGCGAAAACATCTACGCGGGCACCTGGATTATGGCGTTCATGTCGCTGATGCAGGACGCCCAGATCGCCGAGAGCCGCGACGTTGAAGATCCGAAGCTCTCATCGTCGCTACAGCAGCGGCGCAAGCAGTGGTCGCCGGTGGTTCGCTATGCGTCTGAAGTGTCCGGCATGCCGTCGGCACTGATCGATGCGGTAATCACGGTCGAGAGTCGTTATCAGCCTCGAGCGCGATCGCCCAAGAACGCGATTGGCATGATGCAGCTCCTGCCGACCACCGCCGATATGTTCGGCGGCGATCCGTGGGATCCGGCGCAAAACATCGTGATGGGATCTCGCTATCTCGCGAGGCTCGCCAAGCAGTTTCAGGGAGATCTCGCACTGACACTCGCGGCATACAACGCGGGGCCGGCGAACGTCACCCGTGTCGGCTACCACATACCCGCTTTCGGGGAAACACAGGCATATGTACCGAAAGTCATCGCCTTATACAAAGCGTTCCAACGGGGCGCATAACAACGGCACAAAAGCGTAATCCATTTAACTAACCGTAGCACTCCATAATAAAAGGGGTATCTCTTGAACAAGGCCATTCGCAAGTCGCTTTCCATCCTCGCCGTCTCGGCCGCTGCCGGTTTCGCGAGTCACGCAGCACAAGCACAGGAATCGAACTCGGTGTACCTCGGAGTGGGCACCGACGGTATCGGCGCAGGCTACGGCCGCGGCATCAACCAATACCTGGGTGTGCGCGGCGAAGTGAGTGGTTTCGGCCTGTCGCACAATTTCAGCGGCGACGATCTCAACTACAACGCGAACCTGCGCCTGATCCACGGCGCAGCATTCGCGGACTTCTTCCCGATGCCGCACGCTTACGTGCCGCTGCACCTGACGGCCGGCCTGCTCGTCGGTGGCGACCAGCTAAGTGGTGACGCCGTTCCCGAAGCAGGCGGTACGTACACCATCAACGGCACGACGGTCGTTGCGCCGCCGGGCGAAACGATCTCCGCGAAGCTGAAATGGCCTACCGTGCGCCCGTACCTCGGCATCGGCATCGGCCACAACCCGGTCGCGAAGAAGGGCTTCTCGGCCGCCTTCGATATCGGTGTGGCCTTCGGTAAGCCGAGCGTGGACTTCAACGTCCCGAGCGATATCGCTGCGGAAGCCGGCGCGGCAAACGTCGCGGCCGAAGAGCAGAAGCTCCAGAGCAAAGCCCGCGACCTCCAGTATTACCCGATCGCCAAGCTGTCGCTGACCTACCGCTTCTAAGCCAGATTCCTCCCGTTGTACCTCGCCAGGATCCGCGGGGCCGTCGCAGAACGGCCTCGCGGATCCTTTTTTACATCCTCCGAAAAGTGTGTATCATAGTAACGATACGTACTTTTTACGGTGCGTTGACCAGTAGGTTTTCCGGCCGGCGGTCGGGGAATCTTCCCGCCGGCGGGTCGCGGGTGCGCGCGAGACCGGCATCAGCAATGAAGGAGCGAGGATATGTCGAAGCTGGACGGAATTACCGAAAAAGTTGGCGGCCGGTCCGCGCTGCCGCCGACCGAGAACTTCCCCCTGCTCGTGACCGGCTACGGCCAGGACGGTCAGAACCGGGACATCGTGAAAGGCATGCGCCTGGATACCGGTGACGAGATCTCGGTGGCGCTGCGCGCGTATCGCGGGCCGACCCTGAAGGCACCGCGTGCCGAGGTCAAGGACTTCGTCGCGGCCGAAGGCGAGATCTCGGCGATCATGAAGTCGCTGCCGACCGACGAAATGCGTCGCCAGGTGCTCAAAGGCATCAAGGCCAAGACCGAACCAGGCGGCACGATCATCGTGCAGCGCGCGTACACGGAATCGAAAACCGGCATCGTCAACGCAGGCTGGCTGCAATCGGCCGCGAAGTACGCGGATCACTGCAAGGTCGCCCCCAACGTGATGGTCCGCGTCGATCCCCCCGTGCACAAGCGCGACGGCGAGCGTGAAACTTCGTCGGCGAGCGCCACGGTGATCGCTCCGCAGAAAGCCCAGCTCGTCAAGTCCGAAGACGAATTCAAGGACGCCCTCAAGGCCGCCTTCGAGGGCCTCGAGGACGTGAAGGGCCGTCCGATCGCGCTGGTTCGCGTGTCCGACGGCACGAACGCGAAGGCCATCGAATACCCGCTGCCGGTCAAGCGCAACCCGGACTACGCCGAAGACAAGACCCAGCCGCAGTACCTGACGGCGACGCTGGGCCAGGCCGCCGCGAAGTTCCTCCAGGACCAGGGCGAGCAGTTCAAGGCGCTGATCGGCGACCCGGATCTCAAGATCGAGGTGATTCCGGGAACGAGGGTTCAGATCGGTCCGCAGGCGAAGGCATCGTTCGAGAACAAGAACGACGGCCTCGACGCGGTGAACGCTGCCTACCGGTTCGTCAAGGACGATCCGAAGGAAGCCGGCTTCACGCCGTCGTACATGATCCTGCACGCGGTCGGCGAAAAGCAGGTGTTCTCGGCCGTCGAGCCGCTGTCGAACAAGCCTGCGCTGTATCACCCGCGCGACGTGGCCACGTCGGCCTACCAGGGCAAGCCGACGGTTACGCAGGAAAGCAAGGCAGAGGTGGCACAGCCGGTCGCAGTCGAGACCGCGAGCCCGGCCGACGCCGCGCCGGCGGACGACGAAGAGGAATTCGAGGTGGCCGATGCCGTGGCTGCATCGGCCCCGACGAGCGCTCCGCGTCCGCGTCCGTAAGCACGTCCCGATGCTGACCATCAGCATGCAGTAAAGGAAGCCGCCTGGCCTGACCGCCGGGCGGCTTTCGTTTTTCCGCAGTAGCGACACCGAAAACAACAGGATTCAATCATGGCCGACACCGAACCGATGATGCGCTGGCTGGATTTCTCCGCGCATGGCGTCAAGCTCCGTCTCTTCCGCCTCACGGACAACAGCGTCAACCTGGTGCTGACCGGGTTGAAGCCCGACACGAGCGAGTGGGACGCGGTGCAGGCCCTTGGGTTCGTGCCGTCGGCGTCCGGCAAGACTCTCGTGCGGCAGGGCAGCGACGTTCAAACGCGCGCGCTGCGCGAGATCTTCCCGAACAACCGGGTTCGGGATCTGCCGGCGTCTGCCGTCTGGATGGCCGTCAAGGGGCAGGCCCCGATCAGCGCGCCGGCGACGGGGCAGCGTGACCGTGCTTATGTCGGCCTGAACCGGCACGGATACGACGTTCGCACGCGCGATGATGGTTCGCGCTTCACCGTCATCGGTGGCGAAACGATCGACGACCAGCTCGTCGCGCGCCTCATTGCCGAAGGGCAGGGCAGCGAAGCCGCAGAGGCGGCCGCCGCGCTGCTGCGCGTGCCGCAAGGCATCGCGCCGGCGCATCAGGAGCTCGCGATCGTGGAATGCGCCGACGCCTTCGTGGCGTCGATGCTGGACGGCCGCAACATGGATTCGGCAGATCTGCGCCAGTTCGGCGGCACGATCCACGCCGAGCCGGGGCGGCCCGTTACGCCGCTCGAGGTATCGGATCTCCGCCTGCGCGGCTTGCAGGAAGCCGTCGAGGCCGCCATGCAGCGCGCGCTCGCCACACATCATCCGGACGCCGGCGAAGCGGCATACCGCTTCGCGGTCGGCCTGACCGAACGCCAGCCGGTTTTCGCATTCCGCACGTCCACGTCGGTCGCAAATCAGCAGTATTCGACGCCGCTGCCGATGTCGATCGCCGCGCAGATCCTGCTCGGCGACACCTCGAAAGGCAAGGTGTTCGAGCCGACCATCGGCAACGGTAGCCTCGTGACGGCGCTGCCGGCCGACACCGCGATCACCGGTGTCGAGATCGACCCGGCGCGCGTCGGCCGCGTGAACACGCTGCTCGCCAACCGGCCGCAGGCACAGATCGTCACGGGCGACGTGCTCAACGTCGGCTCGGATCTGCCCGACGACTTCGATTTCGTCATTTCCAACCCGCCGTTCGGCGGTCTGCAACCGGCGGTGCGATTCGGGGACGTGCGCGTCAACCGGATCGACCATCTGATCGCGCTCAACGCGCTCGCGCGGCGCAAGGAAAATGGCCGTGGCGTGTTCATCATCGCGGCTGACCGCGAGAGTCTGATGAACCCCGGCAAGATCGCCGGCGGCAGCAAGAGCTTTTTCGCCTGGCTCGCCGATCACTACGAGATCGAGGACGCCGTCGAGCTCGACGGCGCGCTATATCGCAAGCAGGGCTCGGAATATCCCGTCCGGATGGTGACGGTCGGGCGTCGGCGCACGCCCGAACAGGCCGCAGATCTACTGCGCACGAAGGCCGCGCGCCTGGGCGATCGCCTGCCGGTCGTGAACACGTGGGACGAGCTCTGGACGCACACACGGACGCTCGCACATCGGCTGCAAGAAGGCCAGCCGAACAAACATCCCACGGTGTACGACAGGGACGCGCGGCTGCGCCGTGAGCTGATCGCCGACGGCCAGCAGCTCGCGAACATCATCGGGCTTCAACCGCAGATCATCGTCACAGGAAAGATCGAGGATAAGTGGGAGATCGGCACGCACGGCGCGGACGACTACAAGAGCCTGCAAGTTTATACGCCGAGGTACACGAACAAGCGCCAATTCGCTGTCTTGCGCTTCTTCGATCGGCAGTACACCAGCGGCACCTACGATTCGCCCGAGCTCGCGGAACGCGCGCTGCGCGCGCTCACACGCGACGAATTCACTGCGATCCCGGCCAGCCTGCGCAATCGCGCGGTGGTCGATGACGATACGGTTGCGTCCGTCACTGGCGACGCAGTAAAAGACTTCGGCACGGCCATGCGGCAGGCCGGCCTCGAAATGGACGGCCTTAATCCGCGCCAGTGGTCCGTTGACCTTGGCAGCGGCCACGAAGTCCACGCACGTCTGAACGAGGATAGCGTGGTGGACGTGACGCGGTTCGAGGCTGGTGAACCCGCCGAGGAATGGTCGGGGCCGCTCGGTGCCGAAGTTACCCGCCAGGTGCGCGAGTATGTGCGCATGGCGATAAATCAGCCCGTCGCGCTCGAGCCGGATGCGGACGAGAATGCCGACGGCGAAGAGGCGGCCGTCCAGCATAGTGAAGAGGATGATCGCGCCCATGCGATCGCCTATGTGCGCTGGCTTCGCCAAGAGCACGGCATCCAGTCGATCGACCAGATCATGCCGGGCATCCGCGGTGGACGCGCATTTCAGACCGGCCGGCCGCTCGTGCAGCCGGGCCACATGCAGGTCGATGGTCGTGCGTCGTTCCGCCTGAAAGATCTGTGGGCGGCAAGCGAGTTCGCAGACGAAGCGAAACAGCGGAGCGCGCC
>JAOZJS010000750.1:0-21129 GCA_025882695.1 Amerodectes protonotaria
ATGCCAACAAAATATTCAACAAGCACACCAACAAGAATATGAATTGTTTGGTGAACCAAACCTAAAAGCAGGTGTGAGAAAGAGAGAGAGAAAATGGATTAACGGAAAATGGATCAATCAGAATTCAGAATCAGAATCGAACACTGACCCCAATCTTTTGCACACGTTCCCTCAACTTGGATTGTGGCCTTAGTTTCCGTTCACGTGCTTCATGAGCCAATTGTGCAACATTTTCTCGGCTCCAATCTTCCGGTAGTTGTTTGGCCAATTCTGATTTGGCCGTTTTGGCAATATATTCGGCCGGTAACGATGCTTTACGTTGGCTTGCCGATAGGTTATTACCGGAAGAATTCCGGCGTATATCCGGTTGTTGTAGTTGTTGCTGCTGCTGTTGGTGGATTTTCATCGTTTCGATCAATAATTTTTCATTCAATTTTTGAGCAAAATTCTGTCCACCCCAATCATTCATCAGCTGGTTTGGATTCATCATCATCGAATCATCCTGGATCGGTTGTTGTTGATGGACACGATGATCTTGCATCATGTTGTTGTTCGGGTTGTTTCCCGGATCATTTCGGTTTTGGTTTTCGTACATTTCCGGTTGTTCAAGGCCCGGAGAAAATTTGTCCGGGCCATTCAAAACATCCAGCGAGTTCCAATCATTCAAATCATGTACATCGCCACCCACAAAATCATTGCCACCACCACCACCACCACTGATTCGTGCGCTGTTTCGTTTCGATCCGCCAGCTAATATTTTGCTTGTAACCGATTTATATTGATCACAATGATCGGTGAATGCTTGTGAAAATTGTTTAGTTTCTCCTAATTGTTGTTGTTGTGGTGGAGCGGCTGGTGGTGGTGATAAATATTGATGATGATGATGATTCTGATTACGATTCAAGTCTTGCACATGTTTGTTGTTTTGTTGGAAACTTTCAGCCGTTGGAACCTGTAATTCGTCCATCACTCTATCTGTTCGATTATTTAAACGACGATTATTATTTAAATCCAAATCATCAAAATGACCGGCTTTCGTGGCGGATGTTGGCGCCAACCGAACATCCGTATAACTAGGAGATTTATCTTTGGTAAATCCGGTTCCGGTCGTATTACGGCCATTCGATGATGTTTTCGGTGTGAGCAAATTTTTGGCACTATTCGAGGCGCTAATCAATCATCAAGGGGAAGAATCGTTTTAGCTAATTTTTTGGCAAAGCGCAATCACGTGACCACCACCACCAAAACAACTTACAAATTCAGAAACGTCCTCATCGGCGATGGTTCCCGAGACGGTGTCCGCGAAGACCGAATCGGATGATGATGATTGTTATTGTTGTTGTTGACCGAAGGCGTTCGAGACAATGGCCTGATGGTTGTTGGAGAAATGCGCCCGGAATTCATCATACCGGACAATGGTGATGTTGGCCGGCTACCATCGGTGAAGAATGGGCGTTGTCCCCCCAAGCCAGGACTGATTGCTCTGGTGGGCGACAGTGAACGTCTATCACGCCTGGATCGATCCACTGTAGAATAATCTGCTGCTGCCGCCGCCGCCAGCCCTGGTGATCCCAATCCGGGAGAATGATGATGGTGATAGTTGTTGGTGGCGGACGAAAGATTTTCCATGCTCAGCCTTGAATTCGACAGTTTCGGCGGCGGTGGTCTTAACGGTGGTGGACTTCGGGCACGATCAAACCTAACATGATAATCATCATTGAAATCATTCTGATGGATGTCGAACGGATTCTGCTGTGCTTGTGCCAAACGTTCTCTCTGTGCAGAATGGTGGATGAATTCAATGATTGATTGATTTTTGCAACTCGATCCAAACAGACTTACACTGCTATACATTGAATCACGGCCACGAGCAATGGCTGTGGCAACCGAATTGGAAATCTGCGTCGGATAACCAATCTCCAACGATGGTTTGGCCATCAAGGTTGGTGTAAATTTTGTCTGATACGGATTGTATGGTATTTGAGTTGATTTGACCAGATCATAATGTGGCCGTACTGGGCCAACATTTTGGTTGATGATGGTTCTTGGTTGATTATTGTGGCTGATCATGCCCATCATAGATGTGTTGTTGTTGTTGCTGTGGTTGTTGAACAGCGGCGTTGAATATTGCCTGGTATAGGCGTGTTGTCTAGGTCGTGTGGTGGACATGGGCGAAGCCATGGCGGCAAACAATAATGATGGCTGATTGTTGACCAACAGCGGACGGAGATTCTCCAATGGATTCGCAGCTCGTGGAAACTGTTGCGCCGAATTCGGATATCCGTTTGGATAAGGATTGAAATGGTTTGGCTGATGATTATGATTACGATTATGATTATTATTATTATGGTAATAAGCAGCTGTTGAAACCGGGGGAAAACAGAACGGATATGCGGATTAAGACCGGAAATAGACACACCCACCAGCACACACGCCCACTAACCTTGCGGATATTCCTGGTGGAAATTCGAACTCATCGGATCTGGGTAATAATAACCATCTAGAAGAAGAGAAATAATCGGATCGGATTTACTTCGTGTCGTGGTCGCATTTAAATGTTTGGTGGTTGTTTTGGTTACCTTGGAAATGATCTTGAAATGTTGAATGATGATGATGATGATCATATCTACCAGTGCTCAACGAACGTTTTCGTCTTGGCGGAGCGGAGGGTTCTTGTCGCTGTTGTTGCTGCTGATGATGATTCGGATATTGTTGTTGATCATAATGGTATTGTTGTGGATGATGTTGCAACGATGGTGGTTGTTGGTGTTGTTGGTGGTGTTGCGGGTTAAAATTCATCATCATAACATTTATCGTTTTACGATTAATGTGCCGATTCTAAAACAAATGATAATTGTGTGATGGTGTTACGTACAGAATCCGCATCATCCAGTATCGGGTATTTTGGCTTCGGTTGGCGTTGTCATGATCCTCAACCATAAGAGAATCCTTAACCATACTTGAAGAACAAGAAGAAGAAGAACAATATTCTTATATTTTTGAAATATAAAAAAATTTATAATAATAATAATAATAATAATCAGATCGCGTCAGGATGATCCGGGCGCGCGCCCAGATCAGACCGACCGACTGAAGCTAAAAATAAAATTCGGCATTGATCCAATTAAATCATCATCATTATCATGGCGTACATTAGATTGTATAGACACATTACAGCTACCAAAAGCTGCTAAAAGGATTCGCGTTCCCGAACACACATTAACACACATTCCATTCATTTCGGGAGAAAAGAAAAAAAAGAAGAAAAAAAAAATGAAATGAAATTCTTGTGTTCAATGTAATGTAATTATCAAATTTGAAATTCAAAAATATTTCAAATGTTTCAATAACAATCCATAATGATTTCATCCGATTGCAACAAGGTGGATGCAAAAACTATATCATCCAATACATCCGTTTCTGGTTCTTCTTGATGATCTTGGTGGTTCGATTTTAGGTGGTTTTCGGCTCCATCAGTTTCCATGTTTGCGATTGAATTTGAAAATTCCATTAAATATTGATAGGGGGCATCCATCGGGGATGAAGCTCTGACGTTCGGTAATGTTTGTCGCAAATCTTCTTGGCTCATCTGCGGAAGATGTTTCAGCAAAAATTGTTGTACACCATTCTTGATCGTCGCGGGTATCAACGATCCAGGTTTTTCAGCCTCTTTCCAAATTGAACAGAGTGTTGGTAGTAATTCAGAATCCGTCCATAAATTGATTGCCGATGATTTTGGTTGGCTACAAAGTATCGATTCTATCAGATCAAATTGTATCAATTGTAATTCTGTATCGGATTCTTGTGCACAATTGTGACAAACAAAATTCAACAATAGCTTTGAATGATTGAGATTGTAGCCAAATTTGCTAAATTTTCCAAGGATATGTTTGATGTTGGTGAATAGCTGCTGCCGGAAATCCAGGGCTTCGAATGGACAAATCGATAGGAGCACTTGTTGCGACAAAGTTGAATTGAAAATGGTGTTCAGAAAAAAATCTTCAGATAAAAATTCCGTTTCAATGATATTATTCCGACAGTAATAGACCATTAACATTGTTGATAATATATTAGCCTTACAGCAGGAATCCAGATCTTCTTTTTTCAATAAAGAATATTCTATTGATAGAAATGGCGCCAATTTTTTGGTCATCTCATTTGCGGATAGCTCTTTTGTTATCAAAATTATTTCAAAAATCAACTCCACAATCATTTCGACCAAGTCATAATCATCTTCATCATCACAATCGATGGTTGATTGTATTTTTTGCAAATTTTCAAGCAGAAAAACAAGTATCTCGTCGAACGCAAACAATTCGGTTTTTCGGAATATATTGGTGATTGATTTAAGAATTGATTTTCTCACACCAGGATTGGATTCTTTATAAAGTTCCAGATATAATTTCGGTATTGATCGATTTTTTTGATAAGTACATTCGGTAATACAGTTTTCGCAAAATTTTAACATAAAATTAAGATTTTTTCTATCACTACCAAGATCCATGTTTGATGCTACATTTATCACAGCTTCAATTATCATTAGTGTTTGGTTGGGATGATTGGACCAAAATTTCGAATCAATTTGAGACAATTGTTGGACGAAGTTTCTTTGAAATTGAAAAATGGAACACTTTTCGATAGTTCGGCCGATCATGATCTTTTCATTCGATTCGAGGATGGATTCTTTATCAGAAATTTTCAAATAAGGTTTTTGAAGCAACTCAACATAGCGATCGAAAAAGAAGAACAGTTCGGAAACCAAATTAATCAGGACTTGATGGTTTCCTTCGATCAGACAATACAATATCCACGAATATTGAAAACAATCGGTGGTTTCCAAACTAAGTTTCAGCAAAAATGAATCGACTGAATTCCGCAATTGTTCAGATGTGGAATAGTCATAAATCTTGACAAAAATGGACAGCAATGCTCCCCATTCTTTGAATCTGCTTGGATCGTAATTTTGAAAATTGATACTCTGAAGGGAATCGAGAACTATCGCAATTATCTCATATGCTTCAATGAATTTTTTCTGATCCGACAGCAAAGGAATGATTTTGGGCAATATTCTGGACAAATCATGTTTAGCTTGTGAGAACTTATTTTGCAGAATATGTTTGATCTCCATTTTTCCGGATTCATCGACCAGATTGATAATGTTGGCCAATAATTTGATCGCTTCATTTCGCTCATAAATGGTTCCTTGGTTTTTTCGATTATCATCATATGTCGGGAAAATTCTATCCAGGAATGATGAACAATTGTCGGTACACAACAAATACTTTGAAATCCAACTTTTACCGGCTTCATGTTCATGGATTCTATTGAGAAATTCCAACAGGTTGAATTTGAGAACGTTCGGTTCTGTTGTGTCGGTCAAGATTTTCAACAACAATCTGGTCAGATTTTGTTGGGAACTTCTCAAGTAAAGTTGGAAAACATTTTGACGATTCAGGAGAGATTTTGAAATTCGGAACACTATCACTATGTCATCGATTTCGGCAACAATTTTATCATGATGGCTATCAGCAGCTATAAATGGTTGAAGGTGATCATCAATCAAATAGAACAGATTCTCTTCAATAATCAATTTTTCCAACAAAACAGAATCAAATTCGTTGAGAAAGGAGCAGAATTTTTCGATCAAAGTATCATCATAATTATCTTTCAATTTGCCACAAATTATGGTCTCTATTGCAATCTTTATTTTTTGATTGGTGGTAAGCTCTTGATGATCCATTACGAAATAGGAATCGGACGCAAAAAAAAAAATCAAATTCGAGTCTTGTACACAGAATTTGGCAGATTAGAAGATTCTGACTCAAACGGCTATTTCCATCCTGAATGTTCGAAGCACGTTTTTGCCAAAACACGAAAAACGCGTTTTTCAATTTTTTTGGTTTTGGAACTAAAATTTGATTTCCCAAGGAAAAATGAGACATCGACGTATACCTAAGAGTGTTCGCCATAAAAAATTGAAATCTATCGAATCTTTGACCGAACGTAGATTTGTCACCGATGATATTATCCAAAGGATTTGGTAAATTACTGAGTGCAATAATCATTTTAAAATTTGATTTTCAATTATTTTTGTTCGTTCAGTGATCAACCTATTCCCAAGAGGCTGAAAGAAATAATGGAATCTAAGCAACCGAACAAACGGGCTAATCAGGCAAAAATAAAGAAATCGAAATCGAAATCGAAATTAGATCCCCC
This sequence comes from Amerodectes protonotaria, assembly GCA_025882695.1. Taxonomy (NCBI): domain Eukaryota; kingdom Metazoa; phylum Arthropoda; class Arachnida; order Sarcoptiformes; family Proctophyllodidae; genus Amerodectes; species Amerodectes protonotaria. Next base: position 6,217 of record JAOZJS010000750.1, read on the forward strand.
GATTATTGGTGAGACATTTGTTTTAATCTTCGTGTTCGATTTTTACCTCTCTGATTTCAACCTTATTTTCCCCAGTGAAACCATCGGAAAGTTTCGAAATACAACCAGGAATGACCAGAATCCCTAAGCCTCTTCCAGATGCTGTGTGCAAAGAACCGGGCGAAAGCCAACACCATTTTATGAATCGGCTCAATAAAATGGTGGCCCAATCCATTGCCGAGGCTACTCTGGAAGAACATTTTGAAGTGGACCTTGGAGAAAAAATACCATCATCCGAAAATCACGAGTTGGCAATAAAACAATCTCAGGTGTTTCAAGATGAAGCCGAAACGAAAAAAATTGATAAGAAAAAAGAAAAAAATCGTCTGAACAGGCTAAGACGGAAAGCGAAAAAAATGACCAAACAACATAGACTTGTTAAACAATTGGATAAAATTGATGATATTAGTTTGGCTCGAAAAGATTCGATTGATTTCGGCGACGTTGTCCATTGTCCACCAAGTTTTGAATTTAAAAATAAAAATAAAATTAAATGATTTTTGTAAAAAAAATTTCAATTTACAATTGACTTGACTTGTTGACACTAAAACACTGGCATTTGACTGAATGCGAGCAAGCCAAAAACACGCGTAACATCGTTTACGTACGTTCGTTCAGTGGCTGAAAGTTTTCGCCATCTTCGTTTGACACTGAACAATGCTGCTCAATTTTTTTTTTTATTGTGCTGATTTATGTGTGTGTGTGCGAGTGTTTGAGTGTGTTTTGCCGAAAAAATAATAATTTTTCGTAAAACACGCTTTATTTCTATCCGTCAATTCACGAGTTAAATCAGTTTTTTTTCGCAAGAAAAATTGAAATATCCGTATTTTCTCCTCCCTGAAAAGGTATTTGTTCATGCTCAAGAAAAAAAATGCCAGAATCTTATTGTTCCAATTTGTGTGTTTAGATAAATTCTTGTGACGGATTTTCAATATGTCTTTGGCATGTGAATCGATTCAACCAGACAACAGCGATGGTGACCAACAACAACAAGAACAATCAAATGAGCAGTTGGACCAAAAACAAAATCTATCCAGAAATTCAATGAATCAAAAGAAGGATGTTGATGATGATGAAGAATTGGATTTTGAAGAAGAAGTAGTTCCAGCCAATGTTAATGAGGATGAAAATTCCAGAAGTTTTGAGGATGCTGATGATGGTGAATTGAAAGATGAGGAAAACAAAGATTCTGTACATGCTTCGAATGCTGCGACTGGTAATAATGATAAACCCAAAAAAGACAAAGATGAAGGTAAATCTTCAAAACAAGTGATCTTTTAAAAATAACATTAATTACACCCAATTCTTTTGTAGGAGAGATCGATTCCGAAGATGAACTTGAAGAAGGTGAAGTCAAAGAAGACGATTCTGATGAGGAAAAACAAGAAGCACCAAAATTAGATGATTCGGAATCGAAAAATCTGCCCAGACCTAGACCAAACCCTCTGTTGGAGAGTCCGAGAAATGTTCCAAGTAATTCTAATGATTTCTGATTTTTCGATTTTTTCAAACCGATTGTGTTCTTAATCAAAGGGCGAGACTTGTTGAGGCCTCCGGAACGAAAAAATTATTATCCCAACCCGTATTGGCAATCGAATCAAAGTAAGTTTTTTGATTTAAATTTTGCTTTGGCTGAATTTTTTTCGTTTTAGTTTACCCAAGCAGATATCCTCCTGGTTTGAGGGTGGATCGTCATAATAATATAATTCGTCCGCGAGAACCATTGATCGCATCGGCCCCCTCATCTCAAGAAGAATCAGCTTGGGAAAAAGGTTTGAAACGAGCTCGAGAATTGATATCAAAAGCATCAAAAAGAAAAGAAGAAGAAGAAGATAATGAAAATAGAAAAAACTTACCATCTAAACCAGATCGATCTCCGCCAGTGTCGGAAAAACGTCGTCGACACTCACAAGATTCATCTTCAGAAGATGAAATTGAACGAAGACATCGTTTAGCCTATGATGTTGCTCCTTGGAATAATCCAAGCTATACAACTAATCCTCGCCATTACCAACCTCATCCTTCCGGAAATTATCGGAATAATTATCGAAGTAATTATACAACAAATCGCTCTGCTGACACATATCGAGATCCGTGGCGCAGATCAAAATCACCTAAAAATGTTCCAATTAGTAGTAGTCGCTCTAAAGAATTGGATGTAGATGCACGTTATGATAATATGTATGGAAAAGAAAAATCCCATTCAAATTCAATGTCATCACTTTCATCAATTTGTTCATCATCATCACATGTATCGGAAAAATCTGTTGGTCGAAAACTTCCATATGCTCGACCCAAATTAGAAACAGGCCGGATCAACAGCAATGATGATGGTTTGTGTGTTTGGTTGCATATTTTCTATTGTAAGCTTATGGTTGTGTGTTTTTTCTCGCTTAGATCTACGACTATCGTTGCAGGATGAAAGAGAAAACAACAGTGGCAGTAGATCACGGTTTGATAGAATTCCGAAAAAATCTAATGGTAATTCATCTTAATCAAGTTGGAGCCATGTTATTTACTAAAAATTTTTTAACTCTACCAATTGGAACAAACAGCTTTATCTTCTCCATCCATGCATTTCAATAGACAAAATAATTCAAAACAAGATTCTGATCACGAATCATTTGATTCTTGGTCAGAATCACTTTCAGATTCCAGTAGCTATTGTACACATTCGGAATCAGATGATGATGGTGATGATGTTGATGAGAAGCAAATGAAAAAATCAAATAGAAATGAATCACGGGGATCACAATCAATAAGAAATATCGCTGCAAGTGCTGGTATTTCCAAGGAGAAAGGGATTAAAAAATCCACTAGAAGTGGTTCAGCAGAAGTAATCGCCAAAGATTCAAAGTCTTCCAAACATTCGAATGTTGGACCATCACAACATAACCAAAAGATTCCCATCAAAATGACATTCATGAAAAAGGTTTCTGTCCGGTAGAGGTCCTGGTCGTATATTCATTTTGATTCATATCATTTTTTTTAATTTAGCAACAATCATTGAAAAAGGATACGGTAATCAATGAACAATTGAATGGAGAAAACATTTCCGATCTGGAAGACGACGACTTTTGCCAAGTCAGTAATAAAAGTTTCAATAAATCCGATGAAGAAGATCCTATTAGCAATGATGAGGAAGATGACATGGATATGGATTATGGGAATCAGCCATCAGGAATCGATCAGCATTCACCAAAACAAGAAGATCGTCGTCGATTGTTGTTACAATTGAAAGCGGTCGAAGAAGCCATTGAAAGAAAATTGAATTCGAAAAATTAAAACAACAACGTTGAAAAGAATAATAGTATACCTTGATTTCAGACGAAACACTGCTGATCGTTCAATTCAATATGGTTGGCAGAAGAAAAAAATATCTTTTTTTTCGTTGTATGATTAATCATCTTTATTAGAGAAACAATATGAACAATATTTAATTTGTAAATTTTCAATCTAAATATTCTAAATATAAAATTAAAAGCTGATATAACAAAAAAAATTTTCCTGAATTTCGCTGATGCCTTGTAAGGTGTAACATTGGCCATACAGTAACGCGTTCTATGAACGGCCCAGACATGTGGCTGAGCCGACCACTGCTGCCACAGTGCCAATGTTCTTTCCTTTTCCTTCGCTTGCTGCACACAGCACAGTGTTTTGATTTTTTGCCCTGTGGTATTTTTCTGAATTTTTTTTGGTTTTTGGTTTTGTGAAAATCTATTTTTCAATTTAATTCTCCAAAATGGTCGGCAAACGAAATGGAATGGTGCCCAATGCCCATTTCCATAAAGATTGGCAAAGATTTGTGAAATGTTGGTTCAATCAACCAATGCGAAAGAAACGTCGTCATGTGGCACGTGTGGCCAAAGCCAGGGCGATGGCACCGAGACCAACGGAAAAGCTTCAACCATTGGTACATTGTCCAACGGTGAAATATAATTACAAAGTTCGTTTGGGACGTGGTTTTACCATCGATGAATTGAAATCGGCCGGTATTCCGAGAAAATTCGCTCCAAGTATGACTTCGAGACTATCTACGATTTAAGATTCTGTTTCTAATTTTTTTCAAAAATTTGTTCGTATTTTAGCCATTGGAATCAGAGTGGATTACCGACGCAAGAATCGTTCGGTCGAATCGATCCAACGAAACGTGGCTCGTCTCAAAGAATATCGTTCCAGATTGATATTGTTCCCGAAAAATTCGAAAAAACCAAGATCTGATGAAGCAAGCGCTGAAGAAATGAAATTAGCTCAACAAATTACTGGAACCATTTTCCCGATTGTAAGAAATAAGAAATCATTCAAATCGGAAAAGGCTCGTGTACCAACCGAACAAGAGAAGAAATTCAATGCCTATCACACATTGCGTCGTGCCAGAGCCAACCAACGTTGTATTGGTATTCGAGAAAAGAAAGCCAAAGAAGCGGCAGAATCTTTGGATGCACCGAAAAAGAAATAATGATGATGATTTTTGTTTTGGGAAAAGAATAAACACAGTAAATTTGTTTTAATTTGTTTGGTTTATTTCTCTAAAAATTTCCACCAAATTCGTCCAAATATTTACAACCATTTTTTCATTGTAATCGATTTATATGGCATTTTTTGCAAAGCAAATGTCCATTCAATGGATAACAAGTACCATCGGTAAGCTGTAGATTACAGTCTTCACATATGTAACAATCAATGTGATAATCCTTGTCCATGGACACCACACGAACGGTTTCTTCGCTACCTTCCAACGGTACAATGGGAGTATTACAAACGGCACATTTCGGTGCATAAAGCTTATGATAATCGGTCACACAAAATATCCGATTATGGACATCCACAGTAAATGGTACACCATCCAAACATTCATTACATTGTTGACAACGGAAACATCCAGGATGATAAGATTTGCCCATAGCATGCAATATGGTCTCCATGATCAAGTGTCCACAAATGGCACAACGATCGGCGGTCTGTTGGAATCCACAATAAAGATAATCTTCTTCGCAATACACTTTGCCAAGAACATTGTAGAAAGCTTTGCCTAGGGGAGAAAAAAATTGGATTCAATTTCAAAAACAAAAAATTTAAAAATACCTCTTAGCGGGCGTCCACATGAGCAACAAGTAAAACAATTGGTATGATATAAATTGCCCATCGCTTGACAAGCATCAATCACGCCAAGAACTTTCTCACCACAATGACAACAAATACCAAAATAATCTCCAACCGGATCTTTGCCTTCCATTTCTTTTTCTATTTCTTGCGTCAATGCTTCAACTTTTCGTTCGGCTTCGGATTTTCCCAACGTTTTTTTAGGCGTAACATCATAGCTCAGATGGATGTTGGAACCGATTTTGGAACTTGAATTATTACCATTGTTAACATGGTTATTGACAATCGATTCTGATTTGGATTTGTTGTTCACATTGTTCATGATGGAACTATAACTTTGTGATTGAAATGATTTTGGCTGTGGTGGATGTTGACGATGTGATTGTATTGAATTATGGTGATCACCGCCATCATCTTTATCGTTGATTGAATTGGAATTATAGCTAGGATTAGTCATCGATGATGATGTATTGGAAGTATAAGATTTTTTCGTCTCTACCGTAGCTCGAACGGCCAATGCCAATGTGCTTGAATTATTATTATTGTTGTTGTTTGAATTGATTACTTGAGAGCCTGTGAGAAAAAATTGAGTGAAATTAAAGTGATCAACAAGTATTATTATGACAATGTTTTACCTTGATTTGGTAAAGGAATGGCTGCTTTTTTGAAACCAACCAAAGAGGATGGTTGTAATGTGGGAGGCGGTGGCGGTGGCCGACATGGTTTACCACTTTTAACAGATGATGTTTGTCGATTAATCGGTGGCGGTGGGGCCATCGGTTTGCTGCTGCCGATGTTGTTGTTGTTGTTTGTCCCCGAGCTTGGCTCAAACAAAGATAAATCACGAAGAATATTATTGATGTCGTCCATCTTGGATGGCCAAAAATTATGCTTTTTTGAGGATATCTTCTCTTCGCTTCTAAATGATGATAAATACGATTTTCGGGCGGTGGGCGATGATTTCTTTGAATCAATGCAATCACTGTGATTGGTTGTGATGGCTGAAGTAACCAATAATGATGATCAAACAATCGCCAACCAACACAACTTATGGGGAAGATGATCAACACCAAAGACTAACGACGACAACAACAACACACCGCCAACATCATGCATGGGGTTTATTCTTCTTCGTCTTCGTCTTGTTCTTCTTCTGTTGTTTCTTTATTCGTCACCGCGCGCGCGACTCATGTTTGTTGGTTGGTTGCTTGTCTTCTTCATTGACCAGGTTTATTATCATAAACTTTCACCAGCAGATGGCAGCACTAAAAACATTGTCAAATCATTCGAATGTTGGATGCGGCAAAATTTCGATCGTTTCACGCGCGCACACACAAACATTCGAATTCGAAGCAATCGTTTTGGGCGAAGATTTCAAAAAAAAATCTTTGCCATTATCTTCCTTGATGTGCTTTTGTCATTGTTGTTGTCCAAGTAAATTGAGTATTATTTTTTTGTGGTTCGTTGTTCGTAAATTTTCCTCATACATTGTCATCATCATCATCATCATCATCGTTCAAGGAGGGGGAAGAAAGTGGCAACGAGATATAAGAGCCACGAGAAGAATCATTTTTGACAATCAACTGAGTGAGTTTATATTTATCAAAAAAAAAAAATAGAAATAAAAAATATTATTTCCGCAACAACGCGACCATAATAATAATCATCATCATATAATATCATTATATGTGTGTGTTTTAGGTTTAGCTCTTACGAAGGGTTCGAAAACTAGTTCGCCCAGAAATATACCATTGGCATCGACCGACCGACAGAAAGTCTGAACAACAATCAGTCAGTGGTTTTTCTGTTGTTGTTGCACATTCCGATGTGAATGACACACACACAACAAACCAACCACCTTTCGTTTCCATTGGTAAAGAGACGGGCATCACCATCATCATCATTATCATCTTCGTTCGTTCGTTCATTCGCTCGTATGTCGGGTTATGAGCATTGTCCAGTTTCTTGATCTTTCTCTCTCTCATTCCTTGATGATGATCATCATCATCGATGACCGAAAAAAATATGTTGCAAGACAGCGAGAGAGAGAGAATGGAATTTATCTTCTTGATGATATCAATCTTAATTGGAATGTGGATTTCAAGGTATTTAAACTGGTCGAAAAAAATTTTTTTTTTTGCTATATTTTTTTGCAAATTTAAAACTTCGAATCTTGGTAATTTCCATCAATAGATCAAACCGAGATAAAACATGCCGATCCATACTGTCCGGGCGGCTTTGGGCATCCTTCTTGATGGCGGATGAACTTTGATGACTTAAAGGTGAATGGCTACCAGCACCACTACCACCGCGGCCATCATGCCAACCTGGCTGATTATCAGAGGAATGTCTTTCTCCTGATGGATACCGCCGACGACGACGACGACCGGTCTTTGTATGTTTCCCGACCAACATCTTGTTAACATAGCATACAGCTGATCGGAACAAGACGAGAAGGATCCACACACACACACGGGATATAAATCCGCTATATTAAACCGAATCCACTTTTTCCATGACCAGAAATAATGAAGAACCATCCTTCTTCTTCATCATCATCATCATCATCATCATTAGACTCCTGGGGGGATCATAGCCATCAGGTGAGAAAAGTATCATGATGATGATGATGTTGGTGATGTCGTCTAAAAGAGATATAAGACCATCATCAAAGCCGGCGTATGGGAAAAATTTCAAGCAACAACCTTTGTTGTTATATTTAAAAAAAAAGAAGAAGATGGCTGGAATATCTCAAATAAGTTCGCTAAGGCTACGCTAGCATGTATCACCACCATCATCATCCTCATCCTCATAACAAGTTTTTCCCTCTGGACAGCCGTATCCTCGCCATGGATGCATCGCGCATCTTAATAAATACTTTTGGCAGATGCTTCTGCTTTTTTTTGTTTGTTCGTTCGGTTTGAATGTTCACCATATTCAATTCGGGAAAATTGCGCTTCTAAATTTTTTTCATCAAGAACATTTGATGATGAGAATTAGGATTGATGTTATTTTTTTTTTGCTTTTAGATTTGATTTGATTTCCTTGGCTCCACCCCCGCCAGCCTGGTCGGCGGCTAAATACACTCCAAATGGTGGCCAGAGACAGAAAAACCAAAAAAAAAATGATACCGGACAAGTAAGCAAGCAAGACAGAGAACGAACGAAAGAGCTAGAAAGAAAGAGATGGCGAAGACGCGCACCAAAAAAAAAATCTAAAACAACAACAATAAAACGTTACCTAAAACCTGCGCATGCGCAGTAGAACATAGGCGGTGTGTGTCAAAATGAACGTGAGTAGTAAGCGAGCAAGCGAGTGAGAAAAGGATTTGTGTATGTGCCTGTGCGTGTGTTGGTTCTACGCGCTTCTGTTGTCGCTGTTGTTGTTGAGACCACCAAAATAGCGTATGTGAGTGTGTACAGGAAAAACTATTCAAAAAAAAAAATAATCCTTGGATGGTTGTGTGCTCATTTCTTCATTATCCTCGACTGCTACAATCATCATCATCATCATCGTGGTCGTACAATCCTCGTATCTATCTCTTTCTCGTACCAGCCAGCTTCTATTGTCCCTGCCTGCGCCACAATACAGTGTAACGTTCTCGTTCTTTCTCGGTAAGTGTGTGCGAGTGTGAGTGTGTTTTTTCCTGGCTCCTATCTGGTTCTTGTACTTGTGCTTGTGTGCTTATATCCAGCAACGTTGATTTTTTGTTGTTGTTGTTGTTGTGGTTGATGATTGCCATTGCTGTTGGTAAAAATTTGTCGTCGTACTCGTCGTGTGTGTGTTTCGCTTGTATGTGTGTGGTGTATTATCTGTGCGTGTTGTGTTTGTGTTGTGAGTGTGTGTGGATGTGACTTATTTGACTATTGAACCCGAATTATTATTATTATTAATTTTTGCATCATCATATTCTTGGTCTTCGAAAAACAAAACAACCTTCGAAAATTGTTGGTGTTGTTTTATTGTTTTGGATCGCCAATTTGGGATTCTTCTGAAGATAATCAAAATTTAGGATCCGAAAGAATCCAAAACAATCGTTTGTCAAACGTGCAAACAAAAAAAGTGCTGTGTTTTTTTGGTTTGTGTGTGTGTGTGTTTTGGTTATTTCATTCAATTAAAAGTGTGTGTGTGTGTGTGTATTCAAATAGCCTCTTGGCCATATCTAAACGGTGACAGTTGAGCACATTTTCACAAATTGTTCACAATTCCTGGAATTGTTGTGTGTTTACATTTTGATTTCATCATCAAATTTTGTGTGCGGTTTTTTTTTTGGTTGGAAGTTGGAAACTTTTTCTCTCTACTTTGTTCGTATTGTTCCAAAAATAATGATTGTTTTTCACTCTCAAATGCGTTCCACCAATCCCCAGGATCGATTGGATATTATCTTAATTAACCAATTATTGCGTATCAATTGATTTGATTTATTTTTTTTTTGTTTGACATTTTCCATTATTTAGGTCATTATCCTGCACAATTGATGCAATGTTTGACTCACAAAAAGCCTATGGAGGAATCAGTAACAATAATAAAAACAATAACAACTACGGTGATACGTCCTATTACAACAATTCAACATCATCCAATGATTCATTTTGGGGCAACAGAAACCAAAGCCAAAATAATACCAACAATAACAATAATCGAGTGAATTATCGTGATACTGCAACCATTTCTGATGCTGCTATTGCAAACGATTCTCTTTATGGCTATAATTCTGTAGACAATAACAATAGGCAAAATTTGGAACAACAACAAATTGATTCTGGTTAGTAGTTTAGTTTTGAAATGGTGAAAAAATTCGATTAATTGATTTCTTAAATCAAAGGTAACAAAAATGGAAAATATGGTAATTTAGCATCGATTGTTGCTACATCTTCAAAACAAAGGCAAACAACATGGGCATCTATTGCATCACAGCCAGCTAAATCCCAGCCAAAATCATTGAAGGCCAAAATGGCAGCTGGATTGTCTGGCACCACATCGAAACATTTACCGCCTTCGGTTACAATGGATGCAATGTCTTGGGATTCGAAGAATGGTGGTAGCAAATCGGTTCCACCACCGCCACCAACAGTTGCGGCTGCTGTGATCAATAATCCATCAGCTATTCATCCATCACCGTTATCCACGCCAACACTCGATGATGAACTTTATCCATCGGTTGATGTTTCTTCTTCAATTTCTTCTGTTTCTAATCCTCCGCTGCCACCAGCTCAAGTAACCAGAGATAATTCGTTGTGTAACAACAATGGAAATTCTTCACCAGCTGGATCGATCACCAATTCGGACACATCCCGACAAACTCCAGCGCTGCAATCATCCGGAACAATGCCTAAACAATCGAATGAATATCAAGCACCATACCACCAGCAACAGCATCATAATGGTAACCATAGTCAATCAAGTAACCAGTACTCCCATAGCCAACGTAATGATTATCATACAACACAAAAACCATCGATGATGATGGACAATCACTACAACTCTCAACATCAGCAGCAGCAGCAATCATATGGTGGTGGTCCTAAAAATGTTGTTGCTCATCAAGGATCCTATCATTCTCGTCCGGTTGCTGCACCGCCAGCCCCGATGCAACCGCCACCACCGGCTGCAGTCAACCATTCAGAAGATGAAGATGAAGAAAAAAGTGATGATGATCCTAACAAATTCAATGAATTACATGTGCTTTTATTGGAAAAATTATGCATCGAAAACAATTACAATCCAGAAGAGTTTGATCTTAATTTACGAAATGCCAGATTTTTCATAATTAAATCCTATAGTGAGGATGATATCCATCGTAGTATTAAGTACTCGATTTGGTGTTCCACTGAACATGGTAACAAGCGGTTAGATAATGCTTTCAGACAACAAGAAGATAAAGGTCCAATTTATCTGTTCTTCTCTGTGAATCGCTCAGGTAAGTTTTCAATTCATAATGTTCATAATTTGTAATTAATCATTTTGTTTGTTTGTTTGTTCATAAATTATCATCTTTAGGCCATTTTTGTGGCGTAGCTCAAATGATGTCGCATGTCGATTATAATGCTTCTTCCGGAGTTTGGTCACAAGATAAATGGAAAGGACAGTTCAAAGTGAAATGGATCTATATCAAGGATGTACCAAATGATGAGCTTAGGCATATAACATTGGAAAATAATGAAAACAAGCCGGTGACCAATTCAAGAGATACACAAGAAGTGCCCTATGAAAAAGGAAAAGCAGTTATTGCAATTATACACCGTTATAAGCACCTTACATCGATATTTGATGATTTTCTTCATTACGAAAAGAAACAAGAAGAAGAATTGAATAAAAGACCAGATCAATTATCATCGCCTCCCCATGTTCATAAATATTATAGTTCAAACAATAAGATGAATTCACCTAATTCTCATTATCCACACCATGGTGGTGGTGGTGCTGGAGCAGGAGTAGGAGGGAACATGATGCCTCCAGCTCCATTACGTGAACCACCCAACGGTCCAATGTATCGTGGCAATAATCAAAATTACGTAAACCACAAGCCTCGTTCCTACAATGATCGCGATGGTTTTAGTGGTGGTGGTGGCGGTAGCCAAGGCGGCGGTGGTGGTGCATACCGAAACGATTATCATCGTAATGATCAATATCAATCACAACAAATGTTTCCACCATCACAGCATTCAAGAAACAATTTCCGAAACAATTATGGCAATGATAATAGAAATCGAAATGTTGACTATCGTGGTAATCGTGGTGGTAATGACCCATATTATCGGGATGGCAGTGGATACAATCGAAGTGGTGGTAATAGTGGCGGTAACAGAGATTATTATGGTGCCATACCACCAGCGCAACCTGGTTATTCAACAATGGATAATATTGATAATCCTGAATTTGCAACAATGGATCCCATCGATAATCGTGAAGAACAACGAGGTTATGCAAAAATGGATATCAATGATTATCGTGATGAACGCGATTATCCACCTCCTAGAAATCATGACCGAGTACAATCATGGCGAAACTAATTTAAATCTGGTGGTGTGTTGTCGGACGAACGCGCAAAAATGCGAGAAAAATGAAATCCAACATTTGAAAAATTTACCTGTTTTCACCTTGATCAATTCTCTTATTATCGTTTTGGCAACACTGACAACAACAACAACAACTAACCGAACCACCCTCTTGGATAGAAATTTTTAATTATTTAGTGATATTAACACAACTACACACCCACCCACAATTATCTATTTGTATTCCCGGAAATCAATTTTTTTTCTCTCTCGACAGATACACACCCAACACACAAAACTTCCATTTTTAATCAATTCAAAGCTATTGATTTTTGATGATAAATGATTTGCTCTTATTAGCACCAGAGATCGAACTGTTGTATTTTATTTTATTTTAATTTTATTTGAAAATTTCAACAATACATTTTTGCGCAATTTGAAACACAAAAAAACATTTGGATTTTGATGTAACTTTTCTTTTCTTTTTTTTTATAAAAAAAAAATTTGGCACGATTCGCGAGACATCTGATGGACATATTTGGACAAATTCAGTTGTAATAGACACACCCACAATTTTGTAACCCCGAAAAAAAATTTGCAATGATCAAACACACACAGTCCACAGACGCTGGCGTCTTCCCCCTCTCCTTGCCCATCGCCCCTCCCTTCAATCGCTGTAATCTTCGAAATCCACCCAAGACACACAACACATGATTTGCCTTCAACACACACACAATACTCCCACCGCCACCACCACCTGCAGAACAAACTTAAGACAAGAAAATTAGACACAGAAAAGTCCATGTTTTTAGAACATCCAGAATGTAAGTCGATTGGTTGGGGTTGGATTTGAAATTTTACGGAAACTGACTTCTCCTTTTCTTCTTCCTCTCTGTCCTTCCAGGATTCTGGGTATCATCCATTCATTTTTTGGCTGTTACATATTGTTGCATATTTCGCTGCTGCTGATGTTGTGACTGTCGAATTCCGCGTGGGAAAGTTCCCACGGACACACACACACACAGGAAGTCTTCGCCCTCGTCGTCAAGAAAATCTGTTTTTCGCTCGTTCGCTTGCTTCAACAAGTTGCCGATCATCGTGTTTTGTCTGTCACTTACTTATTTTCTTTTCTTCTTCTTCTACTTCTTTTCTTTTTTTTTGCTACTTCCGTCTTCAATCTGCCCTGGACCTGCCCACACACACGAATCACACCAATCTTTTTCCCGGCCCACACCATTTTTAGCGAAACACGGATTCTGAAACAAACAACTATTATAAATAATTTTGAATTTACCATTGATTTTATAATTCTTTTTTTTCTATTTTATTCAATTAATAATAAATTTAATTAATTAATTAATTAATCTTCTATATGTATATAAAAATGTAATGGTAGTTTTGCTACGCGCATGATCACGGATTTGATTTGATGATTTTTCTGACCTATGACTCCATAGTTGATAATCAAGTCATTCGAAACCAATGCTTTGTCCATTTGCACGTTGGCTCTCGTCCTGAACGGTCATTCATTCGCACACTGGCTCTCGTCCTGGATGGTTGCTTTGCATGTCCTCGCGGTAAGTTATTAATTTTTTATATTATTTTTCGTTCATTTTGAATCTAGCTGACATAGCTGAAGCTGGAAGACCCTAGATAGCCCTAATCCAGGTAGTTAATGATTAAATCTAATTTTCTGCTTTGCTAAATTCCCATGACAATGAAAATAATCTATCATATTCGGTTTTTCCTGGGCACATCATTCTTCTACCAAATTCAAACATAGATTGAAGTCAGATTTTGTCAGTATGAAGCCCGGGAATTTAAAAAATTTTGTAAAAATCATGGTATCCGCTGGCACACGACCACAGTCTATCATCAATCCAATGGCTTGGCGGAAAGTTTTAATCGGACTTTTTGGGAGCTATTGAAGCCATATTTTGCAGAAAATCAAAAAGATTGGAAAAGTGAACCTAACATCGAAGTTGCTATCAATCGGTAAAAAGGAAACTTGTCAGCAGATGGCAGCAGAAAATGTAATGCAGTGAAGCCTACTTTCAATGGTTGGGTTCATATTTTCTTCAATAGGTGGCAGCACTGCGGTTGGGATTTTGGTTTTCTTCAACAGGTGGCAGCCCCCTCATGAGGGGTCCCGATTTGATTCAACAGGTGGCAGCCCCCTGATATCGGGTTCAGATTTGAATCAACAGGTGGTAGCCCCCTGATATCGGGTTCAGATTTGATTCAACAGGTGGTAGCCCCCTCATGATGGGTTCATATTTTGATTCAACAGGTGGTTGCCCCCTGATGCTGAGTTCAGATTTGATTCAACAGGTGGTTGCCCCCCTGATAGCGGGTTCATATTTGATTCAACAGGTGGTTGCCCCCTGATAGCGGGTTCATATTTGATTCAACAGGTGGTAGCCCCCTGATGCTGGATTCATGTTTGATTCAACAGGTAGCAGCCCCCTGATATTTGGTTCAGCTTTGAATCAACAGGTTGCAGCCCTCTGATATTGGAGTAAGCTTTGAATCAATAGGTTGCAATAGGTGGCAGCCCCCTCATGATGGGTTCAGATTTGAATCAACAGGTGGCAGCCCTCTGATGTTGAATTCAGATTTGATTCAACAGGTGTGTGGAGGAAATGCAATGCAGTGAAGCCAACTTTAATATATCAGGGGCAGCCCCCTGATATCGGGTTCAGATTTGATTCAACAGGTGGTAGCCCCCTGATATCGGGTTCAGATTTGATTCAACAGGTGGTAGCCCCCTCGT
>JAOZJS010000751.1:0-21123 GCA_025882695.1 Amerodectes protonotaria
CGGCCGTTACTGCGCCGCCTGTTCCACCGCTTCCGAGGCGAACACGAACGGACTATGCCCCGCGATCGTCCCGCGCTTGACGAGTTCCGCGATCGCCGCGATATCGGGCGCGAAATAATGATCGAGCTCGTAATGCGCGACTTCGGCACGCACGTCGTGCATCACGCGGCGCAGCGCCGGGCTCGTTTGATACGGGCCGCGCAGATCGACGCCCTGCGCCGCCGCGAGCAGCTCGATGGCCAGAATGTTCATGGTGTTCTCGGCGATGTCGCCGAGCTTGCGCGCCGCGAACGTGGCCATCGACACGTGGTCTTCCTGATTCGCGGAGGTCGGCAGCGAATCGACCGAGGCCGGATGCGCGAGCGTCTTGTTCTCGGACGCGAGCGCCGCGGCCGTCACGTGCGCGATCATGAAGCCCGAATTCACGCCGCCGTCCTTGACCAGGAACGGCGGCAGGCCCGACAGCGTCGCATCGATGAGCAGCGCGATGCGGCGCTCGGCCAGCGCGCCGATTTCGGCCGCGGCGAGCGCGAGGTTGTCGGCCGCGAACGCCACCGGCTCCGCATGGAAGTTGCCGCCCGACAGCACTTCGCCGGTATCGGGGAACACGAGCGGATTGTCGGTCACGCCGTTGGCCTCGGTCAGCAGGATGCGCGCCGCGTGCTCCATCTGGTCGAGACACGCGCCCATCACCTGCGGCTGGCAGCGCAGCGAGTACGGGTCCTGCACCTTGCCGCAATCGCGGTGCGACAGGTTGATCTCCGAGCCTTCGAGCAGGCCGCGGTACGCCGCGGCCGTCGTGATCTGGCCGGGCTGGCCGCGCAGCGCGTGGATGCGCGCGTCGAACGGCTTGACCGAGCCGGCCGCCGCATCGACCGACAGCGCGCCCGACACGAGCGCCGTGCGGAACAGATCCTCGATCGCGAACAGGTTGTTCAGCGCATACGCGGTGGACGCCTGCGTGCCGTTCAGGAGCGCGAGCCCCTCCTTCGCCTGCAGCGCGAGCGGCTTCAGGCCCGCCGCGCGCAGCCCCTCGGCCGCGCTCGCGCGCTGGCCGCGGATGAACACCTCGCCGATGCCGAGCAGCACCGCCGACATGTGCGCGAGCGGCGCCAGATCGCCCGACGCGCCGACCGAGCCCTTGCACGGAATCAGCGGCAGCACGTCGGCGTTGAACAGCGTGATCAGCGCTTCGATGACTTCGAGGCGAATGCCCGAATGGCCGCGCCCGAGGCTCGACAGCTTGAGCGCCATGATCAGGCGCACCACCGGCAGCGGCATCGGCTCGCCCACGCCGACCGCGTGCGACAGCACCAGATTGCGTTGCAGCAGTTCGAGCTGGTCGTGCGGAATATGCGTGCTGGCCAGGCGTCCGAAGCCCGTATTGATGCCGTACGCGGGCAGCCCCGCCGCCGCGATGTCGGCGACGGCGCGCGCGCCGGCCTCGATCGCGCCGACGCTCGCCGGATCGAGTTCGAGCGTCACCGCTTCGCGGGCGATGCGGCGCAGTTGGGGCAAAGTCAGATGGCCTGGCGTGAGTTTCATCTTCGATCCTGTATAGACAACTTCGTTAGCCAGAAATGTAGCAAGCCGAATCTGTCTAGACAAGTGGTTATTTCCTGAGGCGGACCCGTGTCGGAAAGCGGCCAACCGCAGTTACAGAAAATTACTTTTTAGGCGCCAGATACGGTATCGTCTGGTCTTTGTCCCTGCTAGCGTCCAGGCGGTAGGGGCAAAGCCCACACGGCGCGCAACAACGGCGATCATCCGGTTCCGCGCATAAAGTAAGAACTTAATAAATAACCGGCGATTCCCGAACGGAATCGAGCGCTTGGCCTTTCCCGATCTGCCTGCATGGCCCAGCAGGATCTTCGGGAGCGCACGGGGGTGCGCGAACGGCGAGCGTTGCCGAACAGAGGAACCAACCCCATGATGACCGTGCTCGGATGCATCGTCCAACAACACAACATCTGGCTCGTGCTTCTGGCTGTCCTGATCTGCGCCACGGGCGCGTGGGTGACCGCGCGCCTGTTCCTGCGCTCGCATCATACGCGCGGCATGCAGAAGATGGGATGGCAATTCCTGACCAGCATGTCGGCCGCGGCCGTGATCTGGTGCACGCATTTCATCGCGGTGCTCGGCTACGAGCCGGGCGTGCCCGTGACGTTCGCCCCGCAATTGACGATGGTGTCGCTGCTGATCGCGCTGATCGGCAGCATGGCCGGCTTCGTCGTGGCGAGCTGCGGCTGGCGCCGCTACGGGCCGCCGCTCGGCGGCGCCGTGCTCGGCCTCGCGATCGTGCTCATGCACTACACGGGCATGCTCGCCTATCGCGTGCAGGGCATCGTGACCTGGAAGATGCCTTATCTGATCGCGTCGGTCGTGCTGTCCGTGGCGCTGTCGTCGCTCGCGCTGGTCGTCGCTAGCCGGCGCGCGGGCTCGCCGCGCTCGGCCAACCTGATGGCCGCGCTGTTCACGCTCGCGATCGCGTCGCTGCACTTCATCGGCATGACCGCATTCCAGGTCGAGCCGTTGGCCGTGGGCGGCGGCGACCTCGTGGATCCGATCGCCGTGCACGCGCTGGCGATCGCGATCTCGGTGATGGCGCTCGTGATCGTCGGCACCGGGCTCGTCAGCTATCTGATCGACGGCAGCGTGCGCAGCGAATCGATCGAACGCCTGCGCCGCATGGCGCTCAGCGATCCGCTGACCGGGCTGCCGAACCGCACGAGCTTCAGCGAGCGGCTCGAGCGCGAGCTTGCTGATCTGGACGGCGCCAAGCTCGCGCTGATCGGCATCGACCTGAACCGCTTCAAGGAGATCAACGACCTGCGCGGCCATCATGCGGGCGACGAGGTGCTGCGCATCCTCGCGCGCCGCATGAACCAGTTGTTGCGCGAGCACGAGTTCGTCGCGCGCATCGGCGGCGACGAGTTCGCGGCCGTGATCCGCTACACCAGCCGCTCGGCGCTCGTCGATTTCCTGTCGCGGCTCGAGGCGGCGCTGTGCAAGCGCATCCATTACGACGACTGGGAAGTCGTGCCGGGCGCGAGCCTCGGCGTGGCGATCTACCCCGACGACGCGGCCAACCAAACCCAGCTCATCAACAACGCCGACCTCGCGATGTACCGCGCCAAGGCCGACCCCGTGCGCTCGATCTGTTTCTACGAGCGCGCCATGGACGAGACCGTGCGCGTGCGCCGCACGCTGAGCGCCGATTTGCGCGGGGCGCTGTCGCAAGGCCAGCTCAGCGTGTACTACCAGGCGCAGAACTCGCTGACGACGGGCGAGATCATCGGCTACGAGGCGCTGCTGCGCTGGCAACATCCGAAGCAGGGTTTCATCCCGCCTTCGGAATTCATCCCGCTCGCCGAAGAAAACGGCTTGATCCTGCAGATCGGCGAATGGGTGCTGCACGAGGCGTGCACGCAGGCCGTGACGTGGAAGGAGCCGTACAAGGTGGCCGTCAACTTGTCGCCCGTGCAATTCGCGCATACCGACCTGCCCGGCATCGTCGCGCGCGTGCTGCAGCGCACGGGCCTGGCGCCGGAGCGGCTCGAACTCGAACTGACCGAATCGACGATCTTCGCGAACCGCGAGCGCTCGCTGCAGGTGCTGCGCGAAATCAAGGCGCTCGGCGTGCACATCGCGCTCGACGATTTCGGCACCGGCTATTCCTCGCTCGATACGCTGCGCACGTTCCCGTTCGACAAGATCAAGCTCGACCGCTCGTTCTTCGGCGAACTCGCGGCGAGCCCGCAGGCCACGGCGATCGTGCGCGCCGTGCTCGCGCTCGGCAAGAGCCTCGGCATCCCGGTGCTCGCCGAGGGCATCGAAACCCTGGACCAGTTGAGCCTGCTGACCGACGAAGGCTGCGACGAGGCGCAGGGCTACTGGTTCGGACGCCCCGCGCCGTTGAGCCAGCTCGTCGCGAGCGGCCAGGTCGCGCTGCGCGATTACGCGACCGAATAGACCGCGTATAGCCCGAAGCCGAGCAGCCCGACGCGACGGCTGCGCGGGCTGCCTCACGCGTCCAATCGCCGCGCCGCTTGCCGGGTCGGTATCATATCGGCTTTCGGATCACTCAGGCCGAGCGGGGGAACCACGTCGTGCATGCGGGGGAGCGTTTCAACAGCATTACCCACCTCATCGGTGCGCTGCTCTCGCTGGCGGGACTCGCGACGCTCGTGACGATCGCCGCTTGCGAAGGCAACGCGTACCGGATCGTCAGCGTCAGCATCTACGGCGCCACGCTGCTGCTGCTCTACACCGTCTCGACGCTGTACCACAGCGTGCGCAAGCCGCGCCTGAAGGCCATTCTGCAGAAATGCGACCACTCCGCGATCTACCTGCTGATCGCGGGCAGCTACACCCCATTCACGCTCGTGACCTTGCATGGCCCTTGGGGCTGGACCTTGTTCGGCGTGAGTTGGGGGCTATGCGTGTTCGGCATCGTGCAGGAGCTCACGATCGGCCGGCGTACGCGCGCGGTGTCGATGGTGCTGTACATCCTGATGGGCTGGCTCGCGCTCGTGGCCCTTCGGCCGCTGATTTCCGCGCTGCCGGCGGGCGGCCTCGCATGGCTGTTCGCCGGGGGCATTATCTATAGCGTCGGCGTCTATTATTTCCTCAACGACGAGCGTATCCGCCACGGGCACGGCATCTGGCATCTGTTCGTGCTCGCGGGCAGCGTGTGCCAGTTCGTGACGGTGGCGCGCTACGTAGCCTGAGCCGGAAAGGAACCGAGTGCCCCGCTTGACGCGGCCGCACCGCACCGCGACGCGCGGCATACCCCACCGGTATTGCCACGGCAATTGAAGCTTAGGCTTGGGGAGGGGTCTCACCGGAGGCAGCCGTAGGCGAGGCCCCTCCCCAAGCCTCCCAAGCTCGAACTTGCCCAAAGCAAAAAGGCTGCCCAGAGGGCAGCCTTTTTGCAAACGAAACCATAAAACCCGGTGCCCCGCAGGGGCACCAAGAATCTTATCGAATCATCATGTTCATCGAAACGTTGTGCATGATCCACAACGTCCCGCCGATCACGATAACCGCCGTCATCACGGTGAACCCGAACGACATCACGTTCCACCGCTGGCTTTGCGCCGTGCTCAGATGCAGGAAGAAGAACAGATGCACGACGATCTGCACGACCGCGAGGATACCCAGACCGATCAACGCGTTTTCCGGCGTAAAGCCGCCATGCAGCACGACCCAAAACGACGCGGCCGTCAGGATCACCGACAGCACGAAGCCAATAAAGTAACCACCGTACGTGCTGTGGTTTTCTTCCTCATGATGGGAATGCGTTGCCATTTAGATCACGCTCGCAAGATAGACAAAGGAGAACACGCAGATCCAGACGATGTCCAGAAAGTGCCAGAACAGGCTCAGGCACGTCAGACGGCGAATGATGCGCTCGTTGAGCTCCGGGCCCTTGATCACTTGCGCGATCATCACGACCATCCAGATCATGCCCAGCGTCACGTGCAAGCCGTGCGTGCCGACCAGCGTAAAGAACGACGACAGGAACGCGCTGCGGTCCGGACCGGCGCCGCGCTCGATGAATTCCGCGAATTCGTGCAGTTCGAACCACAGGAAGGTCGCGCCGAACACCAGCGTGACGAGCAGCCAGAACACCACCTGGCCGCGGCGCTTGTGATGCGCGCCGATCATCGCGAACCCGTACGTGATGCTCGACAGCAGCAGCGCGGCCGTTTCGAGCGCGACGCCGTGGATGTCGAACAGGTCCTTGCCCGTCGGGCCGCCCGCGTATTGGTTGTGCATCACCGCGAACACCGCGAACAGCGTGCCGAACACGATGCAGTCGGTCATCAGGTACAGCCAGAAGCCGAATACCGAATGCGACGGCGGGTGGTCGTGATGCTCGTGGTGATCGTGATGGTGACCGTGAGCGCCGGCCGAACCGGCGGTAAGGTTAGCGTTGTGCTGCATTAGTTGGACTCCGCCACTTCATATTGATCCGGATCGCCCGCGCGCTTGCGTTCGAGCGACATGCGCGCCGCGTAATGCGCCTCTTCGATGGCACGGACTTTGGCGGCCTTGATGTAGAAGCCTTCGTTCTTGCCGAAGCTGTGCACGACGGCCGTCACGACGATACCGACGAAGCCCGCGATCACCGCCCACCAGATATGCCAGACCGCCGCGAAACCGAGGATCAGGCTGAACACGCCGATCAGGAAACCCGCGGACGTGTTGTCCGGCATGTGGATGTCGCTGTACTTGAGCTTGGCCGGATCGACGTGCGCGCGGCCTTGTTCCTTCAGGTGCGCGTACTCGTCGAGTTCGCTCACGTGCGGAATGATCGCGAAGTTGTACGACGGCGGCGGCGACGACATCGACCATTCGAGCGTGCGCGCATCCCACGGATCGCCCGTCACGTCGCGGTTCTCGGCGCGATTGCGGTCGCGGATGCTGACGAAGATCTGCGCGAGCTGGCAAGCGATGCCGATCGCGACCAGGACCGCGCCGAACTCGGCGACCAGCAGCCACGGATGCCATGCCGGATTGTCGTAGTGGTTCAGGCGGCGCGTCATGCCCATGAAACCGAGCACGTACAGCGGCACGAACGCGAAGTAGAAGCCGATCTGCCAGAACCAGAACGCGGCCTTGCCGAGCTTCTCGTTGAGCTTGAAGCCGAACGCCTTCGGGAACCAGTAGCCGAAGCCCGCCAGGTAGCCGAACAGCACGCCGCCGATGATCACGTTGTGGAAGTGAGCGATCAGGAACAACGAGTTGTGCAGCACGAAGTCCGCGCCCGGGATCGCCATCATCACGCCGGTCATGCCGCCGATCGTGAACGTGACCATGAAGCCGATCGACCACAGCATCGGGGTGCTGTACGTGACGCGGCCGCGGTACATCGTGAACAGCCAGTTGAAGATCTTCACCCCGGTCGGGATGGAGATGATCATCGTCATGATGCCGAAGAACGCGTTGACGTCTGCGCCCGAACCCATCGTGAAGAAGTGGTGCAGCCAGACCAGGAACGCGAGCACGGTGATCGCGGCGGTCGCGTAGACCATCGCCTTATAACCGAACAGCGGCTTCTTCGAGTACGCGGCAACCACTTCCGAGAACACGCCGAACGCCGGCAGGATCAGGATGTACACCTCGGGGTGGCCCCAGGCCCAGATCAGGTTCAGGTACAGCATCTGGTTGCCGCCGCCGGTATTCGTGAAGAAGTGCATACCGAAATAGCGGTCCAGCGTGAGCAGCGCGAGCGTCACGGTCAGGATCGGGAACGAAGCCATGATCAGCACGTTCGTGCACAGGGCCGTCCACGTGAACACCGGCATTTGCATGAGCTTCATGCCCGGCGCGCGCATCTTGATGATGGTCACGAAGAAGTTGATACCCGTGAGCAGCGTGCCGACGCCCGACAGCTGGATCGCCCAGATGTAGTAATCGACCCCGACGCCCGGGCTGAACTGCAGCTCGGACAGCGGCGGATAGGCAAGCCAGCCCGTTTGCGCGAATTCGCCGATCACGAGCGAGACGTTGATCAGGATCGCGCTGATGGCCGTCATCCAGAAGCTCAGCGAGTTCAGGAACGGGAACGCCACGTCGCGCGCGCCGACTTGCAGCGGCACCACGATGTTCATCAGGCCCACCATGAACGCCATCGCCATGAAGAAAATCATGATGACGCCGTGCGCGGTGAAGATCTGGTCGTAGTGGTGCGGCGGCAGATAGCCGGGCGAGTGGTACGCGAGCGCGAGCTGGGTACGCATCATGATCGCGTCGGCGAAGCCGCGCAGCAGCATGATCAGCGCGACGACGATGTACATCACGCCGAGTTTCTTGTGGTCGACGCTCGTGAGCCATTCGGTCCACAGGTACTTCCACTTGCCGAAATAGGTGATCGAGCCGAGCACCAGCGCCGCGACGATTGCGATGCCGGCGGCCGTGACCATGATGATCGGCTCATGGTACGGAATTGCGTCTAATGTGAGTTTACCGAACATGCCTTACCCCTTCGGATTACAAGCCGCGCTCTGGGGGTCCAGCATACGACCGTCGTTATACTTCGCGATGATGTTGTGGAACAGCTTCGGGTCGACCGTCGAGAAGTACTCGACCGGATTCGCCTCGCTCGGCTTGGCCAGCGAGCCGTAGGCGTCCATGCTCAGCTGCGGCTGCGCGGCCTTGACCTTCTGGACCCATGCCTGGAAATCGGCCGGGTTCATCGCCAGCGCGCGGAACTTCATGTCCGAGAAGCCCTTGCCGCTGAAGTTCGCCGACAGGCCTTCGTAGTCGCCCGCTTCGTTCGCGATCAGGTGCAGGCTCGTCTGCATGCCGGCCATCGCGTAGATCTGCGAGCCGAGCTGCGGAATGAAGAACGAGTTCATCACCGAATCCGACGTGATGTGGAAATTGACCGGGGTATCGACGGGCAGCGCGAGCTGGTTCACCGACGCGATGCCGAGGCTCGGGTAGATGAACAGCCACTTCCAGTCGAGCGCGACGACGTCGACGTCGATCGGCTTGACGTTCGATTCGATGGGCTTGTACGGGTCGAGCTCGTGCGTGGTCTTCCACGTGAGCACGGCCAGGAAGATGATGATCAGCGTGGGAATGGTCCACACGACGATTTCGATCGGCGTCGAGTGCGACCACTTCGGCGCATAGGTGGCCGAGCGGTTCGAGGCGCGGTAACGGTATGCGAAGACGAGCGTCAGGACGATCACGGGGATCACGACGATCAGCATTGCCCAGACCGACACAGCGATCAGGTGCTTTTCAGCCACCCCGACTGCACCCTTGGGATCGAGCAGCGCGAAATCGCAACCCGACAACAGCGTGAGCGACCCGAGGGCGCCCGCGCTCAGCATTTTATGGAAGGCGCGCCACTTCATGTCCGGATATTCCACATTTGTTCAGGATCCTTCCCGTAGTCCATGACCCAATTTTTTCAAGAAACCCCACATGCTAATTACCTTACGGGCATGTAGGAAACCGCGATTTTCGCAAAACATTGTTACCAAAGCAAAGCGAGCCTTACAAACGGCAAGGCTGTGCCCTCGGCTGCGAAGCCGGGACGCCGGCCGGAAGTATACGGAAGTCCGGCCGTTTTGTGGCTATTTTGTGCCTTGACGCCGCACCCGAATGTTGTACCGCAACACGGTCGAGTTAACCCGCAAAGCGTCTGTGGGCTTGGCTTTCGGCCATTCGAGGGGAGTTTTTCCGGGCGCTGCAACGGCTGTGCGCTTACAACGCCCGGCAAGGGCGTCGATGACGCCCCATTACACCAGCATTACCGAATCGATGCGATTTTATTACGCATCGCCAACTAAACGCTTACTTCGCGTCGCTCTTGATTTGCGGCAGCGCGGACGCCTCGCCCGGCGTGAGCAGGCCCGTTTGCGAGTAGACCTGGAGCTTCGCGCGCGTGTCGGTGATGTCGAGATTGCGCATGGTCAGCTGGCCGATGCGGTCGCGCGGCGAGAACATCGATTCGACCTTCTCCATCGACAGGCGCTCGGGCGCGTAGGTCAGGTTCGGCGACTTCGTGCTCAGGATCGAGTAGTCGTTGCCGCGGCGCAGCTCGATGCGCACCTCGCCCGTGATCGCGCGCGCGACCCAGCGCTGGGCGGCCTCGCGCAGCATGATCGCCTGCGGGTCGAACCAGCGGCCCTGGTACAGCAGGCGGCCGAGCTTGCGGCCGTTTTCGCGGTACTGCTCGATCGTGTCTTCGTTATGGATGCCGGTGACGAGGCGTTCGTAGGCGATGTACAGCAGCGCGAGGCCCGGGGCCTCGTAGATGCCGCGGCTTTTCGCCTCGATGATGCGGTTCTCGATCTGGTCGCTCATGCCGAGGCCGTGGCGGCCGCCGATGCGGTTCGCTTCGAGCATCAGCTCGACCGCGTCGTCGTAGCGCACGCCGTTCAGCGCGACGGGGCGCCCTTCCTCGAACGTGATCGTGACTTCTTCGGCCGGGATCTTGACGTCGTCGCGCCAGAACGCCACGCCCATGATCGGGTTGACGATCTTGATGCCGCTTTCGAGGCTTTCGAGATCCTTCGCTTCGTGTGTGGCGCCAAGCAGGTTCGAATCGGTCGAATAGGCCTTCTCGGCCGACATCTTGTAGCCGAAGCCGGCCTTGGTCATGAACTCGGACATTTCCGCGCGGCCGCCGAGTTCGTCGATGAACTGCTGGTCGAGCCACGGCTTGTAGATCTTCAGGTCGGGATTGACCAGCAGGCCGTAGCGGTAGAAGCGCTCGATGTCGTTGCCCTTGTAGGTGCTGCCGTCGCCCCAGATGTTGACGCCGTCTTCCTTCATCGCGGCGACGAGCATGGTGCCCGTCACGGCGCGGCCGATCGGCGTGGTGTTGAAGTAGGTCACGCCGGCCGTCGAAATATGGAACGCGCCGCTTTGCAGCGCGGCCAGGCCCTCGGCCACCAGTTGCGGGCGGCAGTCGATCAGGCGCGCGCCTGCCGCGCCGTACTCGATCGCGCGGCGCGGGATCGCCTCGTAGTCGTCCTCGTCGGGCTGGCCGAGATTGGCCGTGTAGGCGTACGGAACCGCGCCCTTGATGCGCATCCAGTGTAGCGCGGCGCTCGTATCGAGCCCGCCGGAGAATGCGATACCGACCTTCTGGCCGACCGGGAGACTTTCGAGAATAGTGGTCATGAGGAGAGACTGTTCAATCGAGGAAATTGGGGGAAGGCTGATGCTGCGCAACTTGCAAGTATCGGCTGCGCGCGCCGATGAGGCAAGTGCGGGGCGGGTGGCGCACCCTAATTCGGGGGGGAATGGGACCGGGGCGAAGGGCCGCGTCCGGCTTGCAGCCGGGGGGCGGCTGTCCGGCTGTCCGGCTGTCCGGATTGTGCGGGGGCCTGGGGCTGGGGCTGGGCGCAGGTGCCGGCGCCCAGCCCGACTAGCGGCGGCTCGGCGCGCGCCCCACGTGCCACACCGCCAAATCGAGCGCCAAGGCCAGCGTCATCGCTGCCGCGCCGATCGCGAACAGCAGCCGGTAGTCGCCGCCGCTGCGCGCGAACACGAACGACAGCGCGTACGCGGCCAGCGCCTGGCACAGCGCGAAACCGACCGTCGCGGTGCGCCAGGCGCGGTTCTGGCGCGCGGGCCGGTCCGGCAGCAGCTCGTGGATGCGGCCGAGCACGAGCGGCACGGTGCCGGTCACGAAGGCGCCGACCACCACGCTCGAAACCATGAGCCAAGGACCGCCGAGACCCAGCGCCGGGATCAGCACGGCGACGATTTCGAGGACGAAAACCGCACGCAGGGCCGGGCCGAAGCCGGTTTTATCGGCCAGCGCGCCTGCCGCGAGCGGCCCGAACGTGGCGCCGATGCCGAATACCACCCAGTATTCCGCGCCGATCCGCAGCCCCTGCCCCAGGCCGCGCGCGACGAAATCGACGAGGAAGATCATGTGCGGCACCCAACCCGCCGCGTTCAGCGCGTATTCGGCGAAAAGCGCGCGCAGGGCAACGGGAGCGCGCTCGGGCGCGGTATATGACGGACGTGCGGCTTCGGGAGCAGCGGCGCCGGACTCGGCGGCGGCGCCAAGTTCGTGCGGCCAGCCGTGCCATGCAAGCGCCGTCGCCAGCAGCGACAACAGCCCGATCCCGCACCAGGCCGTGCGCAAACCGCCTTGCAGCAGCCACGGCACCAGTGTGCCCGACGCCGCCACTCCGACGCCTACGCCCATGAAGATCAGGCCGCCCGCGAGTCCGCGCCGCGCGGCGGGCAGACGCGGCAGCACCGCGGGCGCGGCCAGCACCATCAGCGCGCCGCCGGCCAAGCCGGCCAGCGCGCGCCACACGAAGAACCAGCCGAACGACACCGGGTACGCGCACGCGAAAAACGCGAGCGTCGCCACGCCCATCATGGCCCGCAACGCGGTGCGCGCCGTGACCCGCGCGGCCAGCGGCCGGCCGAGCAGCGCGCCCGCGAGATAACCGGCCAGATTGGCTGCGCCGAGATACGCGGCGACCGACGCGTCGAACCAATGCGCAGCGACGATCGCGGGCAGCAACGGCGTGTACGCGAAGCGCGCGAGGCCGATGCCGATCAGGCTCGCGCAAAAGGCGGCCAGGACGGCGCGCCAGACGGGAACGCCGTGGGGTTGCGCATTGCCAGCGGCCCGCGCTTGCTCTGGCGCGTCTGACGCGCGGAAACCGTCGGCCCGGTTCATTTTCGATCCTCGTCTGCTCTGCGATTTGAGGGAGCCAGGTTAGCGCGCCTCGGCAATCTCCAGAACCGAATTTATTAGATATCACCTATCTTCATTGCGGATACGTCCTATACTGAAACGCGACAAAAACACGCCGGATCCCCGCCCTCGCCTCCCCATGGACCTGACCGACCTGAAGACCTTCGAGGCCGTCGCGCGCCTCGGCAGCATGAACAAAGCCGCAGCCGAACTGCATACCGTGCAGTCGAACGTGACGGCGCGCATCCGCGCGCTCGAAGACGAACTCGGGCTGCCGCTGTTTCAGCGCCACGCGCGCGGCGTCACGCCGACCGCGGCCGGCCAGCGCGTACTGCCGTTCGTGGGCCGCATCGCCAAGCTGCTCGACGATGCGCGCTCCGCGGCGCGCGACGACGGCGCGCCGGGCGGCTCGCTGATCGTCGGCAGCCTCGAAACCACTACGGCGCTGCGGCTCTCGCCGATCCTGACCGAGTTCTCCCGCACCTACCCCGAGGTGCGGCTCAGCGTCAACACGGGCACGACGGCGCGGCTCGTCCACGACGTCGTGGCCGGCAAGCTCGAAGGCGCGTTCGTCGCGGGGCCGATCGAGCATCCGGACTTGCAGCAGGAAACGGTGTTCACCGAGGAGCTCGTGCTCGTCACGAGCCCGGCCGTGGGCGGCATCGAGGAACTCACGCGCATCGGCGATCTGCGCGGCATCGTGTTCCAGGCCGGCTGCTCCTATCGCCAGCGGTTCGAAGCGCTGTTGGCCGGCATCGGCATCGTGATCGCCAGGCCGCTCGAATTCGGCTCGCTCGATGCGATCGTCAGCTGCGTGGCCGCGGGCATCGGCGTGACGCTGCTGCCGCTCGGCGTGGTCGAGGCGGCGGCCGCAGCCGGCAAGGTGACGGCGCACCGGCTGCCGCGGGAGTTCGCGCTCGTCGACACCTTGTTCGTACGCCGCCGCGACGGCTATGTATCGAGTGCGCTCGGTGCGTTTCTGGGCATGGCGCGCCGCGCCTACCGCGATGCGGAGGCGGGGCGGCACGCGTTGCTGCAGGAAGCGTAAGGCCGAAGCGCTTGGTGCCGCTCGGCGGCCGGATACGCAGCCTGCACGACGTGGGCGCCAGACGGCGTACCCGGCGGCCGCAACACATGCAAGACATCGCACGCGCGACATTTCTCCAACCCGAACCGGGACACCCCCGCCTCACTTCATGAAAATCATCATCTACGGCGCAACGGGCATGGTCGGCTCCGGCGCCCTGCATGTGTGTCTGCGGGCGGATGCAGTGTCCGAGGTCGCCGTGGTCGGGCGCACTTCGACCGGGCTGCAGAACGCGAAGCTGCGCGAGATCCTGGTGGCCGATCCCGCCGATACCGACAGCTACGTCGACAAGCTCGCGGGCTACGATGCGTGCTTCTATTGCATCGGCGTCGCGTCGAGCGGCATGAGCGAGACCGACTACACGCGGCTGACCTATACGCTCACGCTGCAGATCGCCGAGGCGCTCGCGCGCGTCGCGCCGCAAGCCGTGTTCGTCTACGTGTCGGGCGCCGGCGCCGATAGCTCCGAAGCGGGCCGCACGATGTGGGCGCGCGTGCGCGGCAAGACCGAGAACGCGCTGTTCAAGCTGCCGTTCCGCGGCGTCTATGCGCTGCGGCCCGGAATCATCGAGCCGCTGCACGGCGTGGTGTCGAAGACGCGCACGTACCGGCTGTTCTACGACATCGCGACACCGGTGCTGTCGATCCTGCGGAAGTGGTTCCCGCAGACCGTGCTCAGCACCGACGTGATGGGCGAGGCCATGCTCGCGCTGGCGAAACGCGGCGCGGCGGGAGCCGGCGTCGGGCCCGTGCTCGAAGCCAAGCAGATTTGGGAAGCGTCGCGGCGCTGATCCGGCAGATGGCGTCGGGCAGGCGGCGCGCCGGGAGCCCGCGCGACGGCCGCCACGCGGCAATGCCCCTGCGCCACTAACGCACCCACAAGTCCGCGAACGACACGAAACCGAGCGGCAGTGCGTCGATGCCGGCCACGTGCGCTTCGACATCGACCTGTTGATACTCGTGCGAGATCGGGATCAGCCACGCTTCGTCGACGAGTGCCTTACCGATGCGCTCGTACGCGCGCATGCGCGCTTGGCGGTCGGGCTCGGACTGGATCGCCTGCAACCGGCGGTCCAGCGCATGCCGCGGCGCGGCCGGCATCCAGCGGCGGAACGTGGCGTCGGCGCCGAACCACTCGAAGCAGCCGAAATCCTCGTCGTCGTGCAGGATCTCGTTGCCCAAGTACAGATCGGCGTGCTTCAGCCAGTCGCGGCGGATCAGCTCCGCGTAGGGCAAACATCGCACGCGCAATTCGATGCGCGCGGCGTGCAGCCGTTCCTGAATCAGGCGCGCGCGCACGCGCTCGTCGGGCGTGTCGCCGCTGACCATCGTGAGCTTCGTGCCCTCCGCGAGCGGCGGCCGCTTGCGCGGACGCGCGATGCGGTGGCGC
This sequence comes from Amerodectes protonotaria, assembly GCA_025882695.1. Lineage (NCBI taxonomy): Eukaryota > Metazoa > Arthropoda > Arachnida > Sarcoptiformes > Proctophyllodidae > Amerodectes > Amerodectes protonotaria. The sequence continues at coordinate 14,670 of JAOZJS010000751.1, forward strand.
CATGCGGGCATCAGGCCCGCCGCGCGGCGGCGCGCGGAATCGTCGGCGTCGATCAGCACGTCGGGCGCAAGCCAATCGGCCAGCGCGAGCCGCTGCTGCGCGTCGGCGAAGCGGCGCCGCCGCGCGTTGCAGACGAGGTACGTGCAGCCCGATTGGAGCCGTACCTTGGCATGGCGCGCGCGCGTGCCGGATGCCGCCGAATGGCCGAACTGCAGATCGAACGCCACCGGCTCGTCCTCCGGGCGCAGCAGCCAGAGGTCGATTTCGTCGAGCAGCGCGCGCTCGCGGTAATAGTCGCGAAACGCGGCGAGCGTGAGGCGGTAATCGCTATGGCGCGTGAGCTTGAACGGCCCGCTGCCGACCGGCATGCGCGCGAAATCGGGCGCACGGCGGCGCGGGATGATCGACGCGTTGGCGGCGGCCAGACGCTGCGGCCACAGATGATCGGTCGCGCTCAGATGGCAGCTCACGCGCCGGTTCGGGCCGGTCTCGACATGGCGCAGATGCGGATAGAGGCCTTGATAGAAGCTCGGCAGATCGCGCATGCGCAGCAGCGTGTGCCGCACGTCTTCGGGTTCGAGCGGGGTGCCGTCGTGAAACGTGAGCCCGGGCCGCAGCCAGAAATGCCATGCGCGCGCATCGGGATCCGCTTCCCAATGATGCGCGAGCGCGGGCACCACGCGTTGCGTGGCCGCATCGAAGTCGGTCAAACGGGCAAAGATCTGACGCACCAGATGCGCTTCGAGGCGGCTCACGACCTGATACGGATCGAGGCTTTCGACCGCGCGGTACAACGGCATGCGTAGACGATGGCGTGCGTCGTCTTGATCCGCGATACGCAGGAAATCGGGTAGGCGGCGCGCGAGTTGGCGGCGCTGCGCGCCGTCGAGACGCGCGAACGCCTGCTCGAGCTCCCCTTTTTCGAGCAGCCCCGAGAGGCGGTCGAGCGCCGCGTGCTGCGGCGACTCCAGCAGCGTGAGCCGCGAGAAATGCCCGCGCCCGCGCGCGGCCTCCCAGCGCAGCCAGCCGCGCTCGGCCATCTTGCGCAGCACGATGCGCGCGTTGCGCTCGCTGCAGCTCAGCGCCTCGGCCAGTGCCGGCAAGCCGGGCTGGGCGCCGTGCTCGGCCAGCACTGCGTGCAGTTTGTGGAACTGATCGAGCAGGCGCATAAAAGAGGAAATTTAAATTCGATTTCTATCCATTTTTATTTTCCTCTTTGATCGGCATGATGTCCACATGCCCGCTTCCCCGGCCTTTCCTTCGAGATCATGATGCGCCTTCCCCGCTCCATTCGCACCTTGCTGCTCGGCTCGCTCGTGTTCGAGCTCGGGCGGGCCATCGCACTGCCGTTCCTGGCCGTCTATTTGATGAAGCATATGGGCGCGAGCCCGCGTGCGGTCGGATTCATGGTAACGGCGAGTCTGACCACGGCGACGCTGTTCGGGCTCTATGCGGGCTATCTGGCGGACCGGTTCGACAAGCTGCGGCTGATTCGCGTGTCCACGGCCGTCGCGGCGCTCGCGACGCTTACGATGGTCGTTTCACGGCAGCCGTGGATGGCCGTGCTCGCGCTGACCGCGACCGATGCCGCGCTGTCGCTGCGCTATGTTTCGCTGAAGTCGTCGATCGCGGAACGGGTCGAAGCGGGGCAACGCGCGCGCGCGTTCACGATCAACTACACGCTGCTCAACGTCGCGCATGCGGTGGGCCCGCTGCTCGGCGTGGCCGTGGCGGGGTTCGGGCTGCAGTGGACGTTCGTGGCGTCGGCGGGGTGCGCGACGCTGTCGCTGCTGGTCGCACGTAATGACCCGCAGCGGGCATCGTATGGCGCGGGGAGATTGCCCGGGGAGTCCGCTTTACCCGAGGCTCGCACACGGCCCGCGCTCGGCGCGACGCTCGCGGCGCTGCGCGGCGACCGGCGTCTCGTGCTGTTCGTACTCGGCGGCTTGCTCAGCGCGCTCGCCTACGGGCGCTTCTCGGTGTACTTGGCGCAATACCTCGCGCTGTCGCAAGGCATCGCGCGAGCCGCCGCGACGATCCCCTACTTGATCGCCACGAATGCCGTCGCGGTCGTGCTGCTGCAATATCCGATCGGCAAGCTGATCCGGCCGGACGCGCTGTTGCGCTGGATCGTGGTGGGCTCCGCGATGTTCGCGCTCGGGTTGATCGGCTTCGCGTATGCGCAGTCGCTGCCGATGTGGATGTTCTCGATGCTGCTGTTCACGCTCGGCGAGGTCATCGTCGCACCGGCCGAGTATCTGTTCATCGATACGATCGCGCCGCCCGCGCTGAAGGGCAGCTATTACGGCGCGCAGGGGCTGACGATGTTCGGCAGCGCATTCGGGCCGCTGATTTGCGGCACGCTGCTCGAGAGCGCTGCGCCGCGTGCGATGTTCGTCTTTCTCGTGGCGGCGGTGTTGGCAGGGGCCGCGCTGTACCGGGCCGGTAGCCGCGGGACGGCCGCGCGGACCACCAAGGTGCGGGGTTCCGCGTTGCTCGACAATACGCCTCGTCCTGAACTATAAGGCGGTGGGTCGGCGGCACGGACCACGGGGGTGCGCACGTTCGGTTCGCGCGGCAACGCGCCTGGGCCCGACCTCGAAGGCGGCGCTTGCCGCTCCGCCGATGCAGCTGCCGTACCCTGCCGGCAGCGGATTTACCGGATAATTTCGTCGGCGAGCGGTTTGCCGCTGCGCTGATGTGCGCCACGCGCGGGCGATCCAGACGCTCGCGCGACCGCTTTTTTTCGATTCCACGTGCCGTCTCTTCCATCATGCCCACTTATTTCTACGATCCCGCCCACGGCCATGGGCTGCCGCACGATCCGTTCAAGGCGATCGTCGCGCCGCGCCTGATCGGCTGGATTTCGAGCCGCGATCCGCAGGGCCGCGCCAACCTCGCGCCTTATAGTTTCTTCGGAGCGTTCGCTTCGTTTCCGTCGATCATCGGGTTCTCGAGCGAAGGCCGCAAGGACAGCATCGCCAATATCGAGGCGACCGGGGAATTCGTCTGGAACCTCGCGAGCAAGCCGCTCGCCGAACAGATGAACCTGACTTCGGCGGCCGTGCCCGCGGACGTGGACGAGTTCGCGCTCGCGGGCCTGACGCCGGTTCCGGGCCGCAACGTCGCGGTGCCGCACGTCGGCGAGGCGCCGGCCGCGCTCGAATGCAAGCTGCTGCAGGTGATCCGCCTGCACACGCTCGACGGCAAGCCGATGGACAATTGGCTCGCGCTCGGCCAGGTGGTCGGCGTGCATATCCGCGACGAATTTCTCAAGGACGGGTACTTCGATACGCAAGCGGCGCAGCCCGTCATGCGCGCCGGTATCAGGCCGATTATGCGGAGATCGGCGCGCCGTTCCAGATGTGGCGGCCGAAGGTTTGAGGCGAGGCGGCGCGGCGGCTGCACGGCCGCGCTTACTATGCGCCGCTCCCGTAAAAGCTCACCTAGGAAGGTGCCGCGCGGGCGTGGCGGGCGTGGCCCCGGATTTGCGCCGACGCCGTATCGACGGTGCCGCTCATGGTCGCCCGGTCGGCCGGATCGCCGTAGGACACGCTTACGGCGTGTGCGTCGTCCACGAAGCTGGCCAGTGCAGGCGGCATGACGCGCTCCCGATCTTGAAATGAACGTTTCAAAACGCGTGCGCGGCCAGCCGGCGCCCGCCGCGCACGCGGGCTGCTTGCGTTCCTCCAGGGTGGGCTATCGCCTCACACGCGGCGGCCCGGGCCGGCTGGCCGGCCCTGCCCCATCAGTCCTTCGGCTGCGGGATCACGCGCAGATACGGCTTCACCGTTTTCCAGCCGTTCGGATACTTCGCCTCGGCGGCTTCGTTGGACACCGACGGCGGAATGATGACGTCCTCGCCCGGACGCCAATTCACGGGCGTCGCCACCGTGTGCTTCGCGGTGAGCTGGCACGAATCGAGCAGGCGCAGCACCTCGTCGAAATTGCGGCCGGTGCTCATCGGATAGGTCAGCATCGCCTTGATCTTCTTGTCGGGGCCGATGACGAACACCGAGCGCACCGTGGCATTGTCGGCGGCCGTGCGGCCCTCCGACGTGGTGCCCACGCCCTCGGGCAGCATGTCGTAGGCCAGCGCGACCTTGAGGTCGGTATCGCCGATCATCGGGTAGTTGACCGCGTGGCCCTGGGTTTCCGCGATATCGGCGGCCCATTTTTCGTGATTCTCGACCGGATCGACGCTGAGGCCGATGATCTTGGTGTTGCGCTTGTCGAACTCGGGCTTGAGGCCCGCCATGTAGCCGAGTTCGGTCGTGCAGACCGGCGTGAAATCCTTCGGATGCGAGAACAGAATGGCCCAGCTGTCGCCGATCCAGTCATGAAAGTCGATCGGCCCCTGGGTGGTGTTGGCCTTGAAGTTCGGTGCTTCGGAGTTGATGCGCAGTGACATGTCTCTACTCCTGCGATGGACCCGAGCAGGCGCGGCGCCCGCGGCAGGTCCGTTGAATGAACGAGCGGTTTGGATACGCTTCGGAGCCGCGCAAGCGGGCCACCGCTCGACGCGAGCCGATATGCTAGCCCCGGTACGATACGCGCGCCATGCGATTCGGACATGAATCGCGAAAATTTCGCGCTTTTATGTCTCGATCGCCTCGCGGCGCAGGGTTTCCGAAAGCAGCCGTCGAATCTATATCTTAGACGCTACCGCGCGCGGCGCACGGTGCCCCCCCGTCGTACATGGATGGCGCGCCGATACCAGCAGCATGGCGCGTCGATTCTATGCGGGCGGCCGGGCGAACTGATTTACTGCGGCATCCCCCCGCGCACGGCCGCTCGTGCGGCTGCGGCGGGCTCTTCCCTCCTCTCGCCAGGTGCCGCATGCACGACGCCGTTCGCCCCACGCAATTCGTACTGACGCTGTCCGGCCCGAGCGCGGCCGGACAGGTGGCCGCCGTGGCCGGTTTTCTCGAAAGCCGCCGCGGCTATATCGACGAGTTCACGGTATTCGACGACGAACTGAGCCAGCGCTTCTTCGTGCGCTGCGTGTTCCACTGCACGGCCGACAGCCCCGGCGCGGCGTGGAGCCTGGCCGCACTGCGCCGCGATTTCGCGCCGCGCGCGGCGGATTTCGGCATGGACTGGTCGATCCACGAACTCGACGCGCGCCCGAAGGTGCTGATCATGGTCTCGAAGCTCGAACACTGCCTGGCCGACCTGCTGTTCCGCTGGCGCATGGGCGAGCTGCGCATGGACATCGTGGGCGTGGCGTCGAACCATCGCGATTTGGAGCCGCTCGCCGCGCACCACGGGCTGCCGTTCACGCATCTGCCCGTCACGCCCGACACGCGCGCGGAGCAGGAGGCGCGCATGCTCGCGCTGTTCGAGGAAAGCGGCGCGGAACTGATGATCCTCGCGCGCTACATGCAGATCCTGTCGGACGAGACGAGCCGGCGGCTGGCCGGGCGCGCGATCAACATCCATCACTCGTTCCTGCCCGGCTTCAAGGGCGCGCGGCCCTACCATCAGGCGCATGCGCGCGGCGTGAAGCTGATCGGCGCGACCGCGCATTTCGTGACGGACGATCTGGACGAAGGGCCGATCATCGAACAGGAAGTGCAGCGCGTCGATCACTCGTACGGGCCCGAGCGGCTGCTCGCGGTGGGCCGCGACGTGGAGTGCGTGACGCTTGCGCGCGCGGTCAAGGCGTTCGTCGAGCGGCGCGTGTTCATCAACGGCGACCGTACGGTGGTGCTGTAAGCGTGGCGCCGTAAACGCACCACGGCGGCTCGCTTTGCGCGGGCCGCCGCGGTGTTTCAATGCGGAGGGCGTGGTGTCCGCCGCCGGTTACGCCGCTTACTTATCGACCACGAGATCCGACAACGGCTTGCTGCAGCAGAGCAGCACCATGCCTTGATCGATCTCGCGCTGGCGGATGCCGCCGTTGTGCTTCATCTCGACCGCGCCCGAGATCAGCTTGACCTTGCACGTGCCGCACATGCCCTGCGCGCACGACGACGGCAGGCGCACGCCCGCCTGGCGCGCGGCGTCGAGCACGTGCTGCTGCGCGCCGCATTCGATCTCGCGGCGGCTGCGCGCGAAGCTGACCGAATAGGTGGACTGGGCGCCGGCCGCATCGTTGGCCGCGCCGCCACGTTCGGCGGGTACGGTCTGTACCGCAACGTCGGCACCGGCGTCTCCGCCGAGCGCGACCGGCGCGGCCGGGGCGGCGGCAGCCGCTGCCTCGCGCACATCCGCGGGCGTGGCAGGCGTATCGAACGAGAAGCTTTCCTCGTGATAGCGGCGCATGTCGAAGCCGGCCTCGGCGAGCAGGTCGCGTACGGCCTTCATGTACGGCGCGGGACCGCACGTGAAGATCTCGCGCTCCATGAAATCCGCGGCAATCAGCTTGAGCATCGGCAGCGACAGGAAGCCCGTGAAGCCGTGCCAATGCCGGCGCTCGCCCGTGCGCTCGACCACGAACGCGGCGCGGAAC
>JAOZJS010000752.1:0-21098 GCA_025882695.1 Amerodectes protonotaria
TTTTTATTCATATTCATATTCTCAAGTTGTTGAAAAATTGTGTTCCATTTTCATTCATTCATTCATTCATTCATTCTGTGGCCAAAAACCGTTTAAGAAACATGAACACGATAATTTCTTCAATTCAATTCAATTGTGTATCACTCTATTTGGAAGAACAAGAACAAGGGTTCAATTGACCGTTTGATGACATATCAATTGGTCGGTCGAACTGGCTTGTTTGTCACATTGTCCATGTCTATAGTTTCACACCTTTGGTTCACCTCTCAAAGCGTTAATTATATCACCCGGACCAAATGTGAAGGGTCACGGATATGTTAACCGTTGTTCATTATATGCGCCAGTGTATACGCCAGTAACCATACAGTAGCCGATGGGGTTTTTTTGAGACCATAATGATCACAATGAACACGCACTCGATACAATTTGTTCGACTTCTTTTTTCTTGAATGAAGTGGCCTGAACGAACATATCACCTAGACCAAATCAATACAAGGGCTCTAATTGGACACATGTAGAGTGCGAGAAGAAACCCTTATTTGCCCACTATTAATTTACTTGTATTTCATGAAACTCGGAGTTTCCGAGAGAGTTTGGTTTCCAAGGGTTATTTTCACCACCAAGGTAACCACCACCACCAATCATTATTATTATTATTATTATTAACCCATACAACGCCTACGCCTACGCACACACACTTATTTTTCCAAAATTGCTACAAAAGTATCGTTCCCCAATGAAAATTCAATGAAAAAAATTCATTGAATATTTTTTTGGGCTGTTGTTTCTCTTTGTGAAACACCACCAAAATCACTCACACACAAAAGAGAACACACGAGAACACGAGAGAGAAAGAGCGAGAAACGGTAAAATTTGAATATCAAATTCAACAAAACAAAATGTGCCCTTCGGACCCTTCTCTTTCGCTGGTTCTCGGTTTCCTCGATTATTTGGAGTGCCCAACGATGTCCGAGGGCAGGTGAGAGAGCGAGAAATTGATCCAAAATTGATCCAGAACATTTTATAAACGATATAATTAGAGGATTAAACATTGGCCAGCTAGTTTTTGGCTTCTAGTTTTCGGGCCAACCAACCAATCGAAATCCCAGAATGTGTCCAGACATGAGCATTGAGACAAGGTTGAACCTCGAATTTACCATTGTTGTTGTTGTTGTGTTGTTGACAGGATACTCTTGAAGCTTGAACATTTCAGCTCTCTCGCTCTCTAGCGCGCCAGCGCTCGGAATCTCCGCGCGCACAGCATGAAAATTAGCCCCGCCGAACCAACCGAAACAACCAACCAACCAACCAATGTGACATTTGGACATTGATTGGACATTGATATGTGGTGCATAACTACAACTACTACTGCTTGCACAGCACCTAGGGGAGTTCGTTGGAAATATAAGTGTATTTGAATGCGAACGCGAAAAACAAAATTAAATGTCAATTAATTGAACAGGTACACACACACACTCCGGACATTCTTGGCTGTCAGATCTCAGAGAGGGATCTTTTGGCAAAATGGATAATTGGCAATCCAAGGTTATCAAATGTCGATTGTCTTGTCTTTTGTTTTTGGCTACTTTCTACTGTTACTGGAATTGATGTGACTTCTTCGTCTTCGTCTTCGTCTTCTTCGGCCATCGTTGACCACGAAGAGCAACATTGGCAACATTTATGTATATTATTCAAAGAAAAAGAAAAACGCTGATTTCCATTTTCAAAATCAATTGGCTTGTTGTTGTTGTTGTGCTGGATGTCGATGTCCATCCAATAGGACAGGTCAAGCACGAGAAACAAAATGATCGAAGAATGTCAGTTAAAGGACATCATCAACATCGACAAATCGACAACAACAACAACATCGAGTGGTGGCTCCAGTGGATATTGGACACAGTAGCCAAGGAGAGAGACGGAGAGACGAAGATTGAACAGTATGATGTGGCTTATTTGTAGAAAACCTCGAAAAATTACGTTGAAATTTTCTTCTTTTTTTTTCGTTGTTTTGTTGTTTTTGTTTTTAACCATTTTCCACGCACACACTTACAACAACATCCCTGGGACGCATCTCTCTCTCTCTCTCTCTTGTCGGGCAGTGATGCTGCTCTGCTGGGCATCCCGATCACCATTCGGTTGTACCTGTGTGTGTGTGTTTACCTGAACACAGATTAACACTTGACCACTGTGTGGTGTGTCCACGGTATGGCCATTGTGGTTATGGCCATCCCGGTTATCACCACAGAACAGAAGGACACACCAAGGTAAAACGAGATGCTGGAGAGCGAGAGGGGGAGAGCAATATTACCAGAAAAATGAAATTCAGTTTAAATCTTCGTTTTGGTTTTTTTTGTTTTTTGTTGTTTTTTTTAGTGGAAAAAGTGTACTTTTTTTCCGAAGCGATTTTCCATTATTGTTATTATTGTTAGTATTATTATGATGATGATGATGATTGCCTATTTCACCTTTCTCTACCTTGCTTTACCTGGCACTATCCTTGTGCCTGGAATAATAATATCCACCTTGTGTAGGTATACACACATGTTTGGAAACCATTTTTACCATTCGGATCCCAGAGATGTTAAAGAGTCAATAAATGTCAACGGTAAATAACGATTTCAATTTTATTACCGCCAGGTCTCCCTTCTACGGTTGATGGGGCCGCTGCGGCTGCTGCTGCATCGCCATCGCCATCGCCATCGCCATAGCCATCGCGCACAGATTCCCACTGATGTAATGAATCAAAATGGTCTTGTTTTTTTGGAAATTTTGACTAGTGTGTGGATGGCCATCGCCAAAGCATCGCCTCGAAGAGAGCATCCTTGCTGACACCCCACACAGCAGCAACAGCAGCAGCCGTAGCATCCAAGGCAAGGCAACAGCTCTCTCTTTTGACGCGAAGCGAGAATATAAATAATCAAATATCGTATCGTATCCTCTTCGTCTGTCATCCTCTCATCCATAAGGGACACCATACGAATGATGATGATGATGATCAGTATGTGATTACATAATAATAATAATAATAATAGTATTACATAACACTACATAACATTACATAACACATATACAAGGGTGGCCAACCAGTTAGAGAGAGGGGGCGGAGCTAAAAACTTACGTAGAAAATTGTAATAGGATTCCGTTACGGAACTTATCGTCGTTGTTGTCGTTACGGTTATGGTTATGGTTATTATGCGAGTTGTTGTTGTTGTTATTCGTATCGTTGTTGACGATTTGGCTGCTGATGATGGTGGCTGGACTGTGGTTGATCATGGAGGATGCCATTCAAATGTTGTTCGTGCGTGCTTGCTTGCGTAGGATTCTATGTTGGATCTATTTCAAAAATAGATAGATTTCTGGCTGTTTGGATCGGATCGATCCGAATCGGCTATAGATGCCAAAGGGTTAAATTAAACGTGATGGGGAGCAATCAAACCAAAAACACTGGGGGGATGACACATTTGAATCGGATCCGATTCGAAACCCTGGTGGTGTCCAGGATACACATCCTGGTCCACGGAAACGGGAAACACTCACACACGCCCCTTGCGACTACGGGGCGCCACCGGCACAACAGCAACACAGAATCCGAACCGAACCGAATCCAATCGTCGAAAATCTAGAATGAAATCAAGGTAGATTGGCCAATCCGAACAACGAAACAAAACAAAACAGAAAATCAAGTTTGTCGATCGGACGGTTGGTTGGTCGGTCCGACCAATTGATCAATGCGAACAAACGCTTCTGTATTCGCGCGCGCGGGCTACTTGGCGCAAACAACTCTTTTTCGCCTTCTTCGTCTTCTTCGGCTTCTTCGTCTTATTATTGGTAATGTTGTTGTTGAAGCCGATGGTGATGGTGATGTTGATGCTTTTGTTGTTTCTGGATGGATGCTATTAACAAGTCAAAGGCTGCAAAAACAATAAACTAGTGTCTTTGTGTGTGTGTATCCGAGTGCAAGTCGTCTCTCTCTCTCCCCTCTCACTTATTCCATTTGCCGAAGACACACAACAACATCGGGCATCCAGCAACAACAACGACGTTGATAATCGTGGCGGTGGTGGCGGCGGAGACGACGACGAAGACGACGACCAAGATGGTGGTGATGGTGATGGTGTCGACTATCTGATGCATCCAAAAAAAGAGTGAAGAAAAAATTTATATTTTATATAAAACACAACATTTGCTTCAACACACACCAACAATATGAATGATATTCGGCAATGGCAACGATGGTGATGATGATGGCGATGGTGGTTAAAAGCTTCAATGCTTCGTTTCTCTCTCTCGCTCGCTCTCTCTCTTCCCGAAGTTTCAATCGTTTGTGTGTGTCTGTTTCTGGATGCTTGCTTGCTTGCTACAAGATTGTTGTTGTTGTTGTTGTTTGTTTGCTTCAAGATGGAGGACGAAACTGAAGACGGTCGAACAAACGCTACGAAGAAGAAGAGCGAAGAACGAAGAAGGAGAAGGGAAAAATCTAGGAGTCACATACACGGGACTATCATCTTTCTCGCCGTGTATCGTGTATGGCTGTTGTATGGCTGTATGGTGTGTGTATGGTGTGTTGGTGTTTGTGTTCATTCCTGGCCAGGAATAACCGAGGCGACGGCAAAAAGGGACACAACAACAACAACAACAACGGCAAACCTAAAGATATATAATGATGAGGAGGATGTGGATGTGGATGTGGATGCGGATGGTTCGAAGCCGAAACAGAGGCAGGGAGCCACGCCGAACATCCAAATTGGCAGCGAACGCTAACAAAAATACCATAATAATAATAATAACCGTACATTCGGGAAAGTGATCGCGCCTTTCAACAATGGTGATCAGTGCAAGCGAATCCTGCCGATATGGCCAAATCATTATTGGTTGGTTGGTTGTTATTATTTTTCGCATTTTTTTTGTATTGAATAGGATTCCTCATTGATGGTTGAACATCCCGGGGTTGAGATTCGGGTTGAGAATCCCGGGCCGTCGCCGGGAACTCGCCGCGATTCGGGTTTGGATTGTTTCGGTAATGATAACACACAGAATCCTCACATCCTCAATCCATCAAACAAAAAAACAGGGCCCTAGCAATGTTGTTGTTGTTGTTATTAATGTGTTTGCCCTGTAATCATGTTTATCGAAGTTGTCGAGGTTGTTGTTGGCTAACCATGTCCTCAAATCACACACACACTTTCATGCTCTTCTGTTTGGATCCCAAGGATTTATAAATTAAACCATGGTTAGAGAGAAAGGCCCGGGTCTTGTCTGTTTTGATTTCTTCTTGGAACGACATGAAATTCAAGTGGAACCTAGCACGCGTGTGTGTGTCGTTTGGTCGCTTTTCAAGAGTATTGGTGTATGTGTGTCTGTGTGAGTGAATGATGATGCTTAGGGGTTAATATTTTAGCGCGCGAAAAAAAAGCAATAAAAAAACCAAAAGTTTTTCAATGCTTTTCAATGAGAGAAAAAAACCATTTCAAATTCAAATATCCAAAAATCGAAGAATAATCACGTCGTGGTGGATGGATCCGATGGATGGATGTTCCAGGACCAGGACCAACCAACCAAATGAATATGCGGAATATCCGCCAACCAACCAATCAAAAGCAAACAATGTCTACATGGAATTGGGCAATGAGCCAATGAGCCCCGCGACACTAGAAAGAGTGAGAAAAGTCAAAACGATGGACGGAGCGCACCCGAACGCATGTCAAGGGCGTGTGTGTGTGTGTGTGTAAATGCGATGTGATGATAAAAAAGCACTTTCTGGTTGGTGCGGATCCTGCTGCACCACCACCATGTCGCCACCCCTTGTCGTACCATATTCATCCAATGGCGAACCAAAGTGTGCAGTGGTGGGAGTGGGTGGGGGCATGCAATTATTATTTTTTAACGCTTCGCAGGCACACACGGCGAGAGAGCGAGATGCGTGTGAGTGTGTCCATCGCGCATCTCGCTCGTATATATTGTTGCTGTTATGTAATGTTATGCAATGGTGGAGTCATCATCTTATCCGTGTTGTTGTTCTTCCCTCCTCCTCCTACCATTATGCTGGTGTTAGTGTACTAGTGCAATCCCCACAAAAACTATATGTGGGGATTGTACTAATGCGAGTGTGTCTCGCTCCTCTCGCTCTCCATGTCGCTGGGCGTGTGTGCGTCTGTCAATATTGACTTTGTACCGCTGCCACACGATTCTCGGTACGGTGTACGGCGCGGGCCAGAGGATTCTGGTCCTCTGGATTCTTCTTCTTGTTCGCTTTTTTCGTTTTTTTTCTGGGATCCATGGATCCATCCATCCATCTTTGGCTGGTGTCTGGTCGTCTGGCTGGTTCTTTTGGCTCGGATTTTTTTTTGGTTGGCCAAAGAATACAAGGAGAAAAGCATTAGGAATAATTGAATTTTTCAACCTCGGCAGCGAAACAAGCAAACAACAGGACTATCTATTTTGGAGACGATGAGGATGATGCTGTTGGTGTTGTTGGTGATGGTGTCGGTGGTGAATGGATGGATTCTGTTCTAGACTTGTTTTCCCGTGTGTGTGTTTGCATTAACACATTCTATGCCATCGTTGTTCTGGTCGTGGTGATGGTGGTGCCCATCCAAAATACATTTAATATTAAAAGCAAACAAATTTTATGCGATTTAACTTTTTTTTCTGTCTTGCTTTCTTGCTTGCTTGCTTGCTGTCTTTCAATGCTCCTTTTCTCGGGCATTATAACTATTACGGTGCTTTTAAAGGCCCGGACGGCTATACGTACGTACGTTGGTTCACGCAATCACACACTGTCTTCAGATGTGTATTGGCAATCGGGAATAAGGCAAGACCGAGAGAACCAAATCTTCAAGGAACTGAACGAAGCGAGAGGTGGTGAAAATATCCAGACATTTAACTAAATTATCGTGCGAAATCAAAATCACGAAACTAATTAACTAATTGAGCGTGTGACAATTAATTAAATAAACTATATAAATACAAACATCATTAACCGAAATGAGCGCGAGCTTCAAGCTCTTCAAGCTCTAATATTGACTTATTGCTTATTCCCTTAAATAAATTCTTATGGCTGGCCTTTTTGGGGCCAATCACCAACTATGCAAGACTGACTGCTGTAGACCTGCAGAGCTGCGCTTTATTTGATCAGCTAACCAGCCAACCAACCAACCAATCACCGATTCGTTACCGAATGATTTATAATTATTGATCCTTCATTCTTCGGAGAGACGAACAGGTCCAGTGTTGGCGGTCCTGATGGTTGGTGATAGATTCAGGATTCAGGATTCTTCAATGAGGAGGGATATCAATAATCAGTTTGATTGTTCCAGGATCGACCAAGATTGGCCAGATGTGACCAATACACCATGGTTTGATGTACCATCATTTACATGCGGCAGAATATTGTTGCCGTTGTTGTATCATGTCAGCTTTGTTGTTTGTCATTTAGGCTAGTTTTGATGTTCAACAATAATTTATCTGGTCACCTGAGCTCTCTCGCTCTCTCTCTCTTGTTCTTGAGCTCGCGACAGCGCTTGCCAGTCTGGCTTGTGTGTCTGCGGGGAGGCCCACAGATTTGATCCAATGTCAATATTGGCCTGGTCTGGCCTAACCATGGCCATAGGCTCTGTACTGGCTTCAGTATGATGATGATGATTATTCTTCGAACATCTTCATACCATCATGTTCGTCGTAGTCGTCGTCGACATCACACATCACAATGCCCAGAGAGAGACGATTGACATCCAACAAAACGACCAAGACCAAGACAACGTCGAGGCGAAGAAGAAGAAGAAGAAGAAAACAATTGGAACAACAAGCAGATAAAGCACACGCTAATTTGAAATGATAACCTTATGATGGTGAATTCAACAAAATTTGATTGGTTGGACACCAACTGGCCCAACAACAAGAATATTTATGATAATTTATTCATCATCAACAATGACCATGGTTGATCGATGATCGATGCTGGTCCAAGAACAATTTCTGTTATTTTTCCTATCCATGCACCATGATGTGATATGACATCCCGACAACAAGCAAGCAAGCAAGCAACAAGCAGCAGCAGCTACACCATCCACCAAGCTGACATTTGCATTGACAATGGCTGAAAATCGATCAAACATCGATGTCCACCAACTGTGTTTGTGTGATCATTTCAAGGCCATCACCATCCCCAAAACTTATCCAAAATGACCATCAGCACGAATCTCTCCAAATGTGGTCCCAATGCCGATGGTCCCGATGGCCAAAAATCGCATGTTAGGGCTGTGTATGCGTGTGTGTGTGTCAAACATGTATTTTTTGGTTTCAGCTTCACGGCTTTGGTTTTAGCTTGGCGCGCTTAGCTTAGGTTTTATATATCGTTTTGTTGAATAATTTACTCTAAGTAATCCCGGTGATTATTATTATTGTTGTTTGGGAAGCGAGCGAGCGAAGAGAACAGAAAATACCATAATCTATTGATTTTTGCTGTACATATTGCTGTGTATTGTCGCTATGTGTGTCTGATAATACCTTGAGAGCTTAAAAAAAAGAAGAGCGAGCGTCAGAGGTGTTAATAAAATAATTTGTTCATTTACCTCTCTCTCTCTCGCTCTCTGGCTTTGGTTTTAGCTCCCGGTGTGTGTGCTTAACCATTTAAAACCACCATTTAAAAGGAAGGAAAAGCTCAGTGGCAATGGTAGAAGAATATTATTCAAATCTTTCCAAATCACGACCAATTTGGAAATGAAGTAATCATCATCAACGATACTCTTATTGGTGCAAGACCATTTGTTCAGGGTTGTGCAACCTTTTTCAAACCGCAACGGGCCAATTTAAATTTTTAAAAAATCCGTGGCGGGCCGCACACATAGAGTGCAGTGTAGGATGTAGACCTACGACACGACACCTCTGAACAGGACACGGCAGAAATACGCGCCTCCTTTTCCTGTGTTTATAGTGTGTCGCGGCATCAGGTCGAATCATCATTAATGAACCAATCAGAGGGGAAAACGGTTGTTATAGGCGTCAAACATGCACAGACTTGTACTGGTTAGGCTGATCGCATTTCAAAGTGCTTTTAGTGTGTCTCGTCATCTGGTCAAATCATCACCAATGAACCAATCAGAGGAGAGAACGATCTCAAAGGCGTCAAACATGTACAGACTTGTACTGGTTAAGGCTGATCGCTGCTTTACATCGGTCTATAGCGTGTGTGTCTCGTCATCAGGTCAAATCATCACATTGGACCAATCAGAGAGAAGAATATAGCTTCGTTTAGCTGAAATGTGCTTGGTAGGCCGCACCACACAAATTTTTGATGGGCGGGCCGCGGGTTGCCCTCCACTGCACTAGCTAATGATTAGGCTATGGGACAAAAGGTTGATTGAACAAAAACTGAAGAAACTTGGATCCAGCCCAATCATTTCTCTGTGCAGGAAAATTATCGGAATCCAAACAGAAGTTTTATTTTTGTGTTTGTCGGACGCGCGTACATTCAGTTCGACAGCCCTCTCTCTCTCACTCTCACTCTCTCTCTTTGATCAAAGATTAAATGTCTTGCTAATTATTTTGGAGAATCCGAAAACAGAAAAACTATTCCAAACATGATCGGAATGATCGCGAAGCAATAGGAACGAAAGCGTGTGTGTCTGTATGTGTGAGCGTGAGTGCTAATTAATCCTGGAGCAAATGATGATGAAATGTGAGATTCTCGACAAACGAATTCTCGCCATTTGAAAACACGTGACCCGACAAAACTACAGAATTCGGAGAACTACACACACGCATCATTGTTGTTGTTGTTGTTGGTTGGTGTTTTGATGTGTATTCGACACTTTTTCGGGGCCACACAGCCCCAGCGCGATATGCTGCTTTGAGCAATTTGCCAGAACTGGAAGCTGGCTGCTGGAACCGATCAAAAAGTGTATTTCAAAGCCATGTGCCATGGATTAAAATGGATGTTTAAGTGCGCGCGCGACACACACACACACGGGATTCTTCCAGAATCTCAGAACCCGAACCGGAAAATAATCCTGGAACAGACTTCAGATCATATGTTTTATTAGGGGCTGGAACAATGCATTTTTTTGTGTTGGAGCAATAAAAATGGATTTAGATTTTCTATTTCTTTTTCATTTCTTCGGTGAAGAAAAAGACAATCATTTTTTTAAACAACAACAACAACAATCCATAATCAATTTATTATGATCATTATTATTGTTATATAACCGATATACGTACGATCCTGTACGTACGTGATATAATATATCCCATCCATTATTATATAATACTACTACTAGTTATATAATATGGAAAGTTTGCGTGAGAAATTTTCAGCTCCAGCTCCAGCAGCTAGCTAGCTAGCTAGCTCTTTTCGACAGCCAAAACACGGTTGGCCTGGCCAGCCAATACGTTGGCGTGCGTGTGTAAGTGTGTGTGTGATCAATAAGTGAGAATTGCTCCATAAACGAACGAACGAACAACTTCTCGTATTACAATTTTGATTGCCAAGTTTTTCCGATGTTCGATCAGGGGAAGGGGATACCAGTGGGCGAGATCAAAAGAGGTGCTCTGCTAAAAATGACGCTGTCAACGCCGCTCGAAGACCCAATGTGAAAACGTGTCAGGAGAAACTTTAGCTTCAAGCCCGGAAGACATTGGACAGAGGAAGGGGGAGGGGCATAGGGATGCGATGAAGCGAAAAAGCGAGCTAGGTGTGTCACCACATCATCACATCCTCGGATGCGGATATTTTATTTTTATTTTATCAGATAATAATATGGCTGAACATTATACATATAACTCTATATAATCAAGTGGTCTTTTTAATTGCAAACAACATTTTTGTGTGTGTAACAACATTTGTTGGTTTGACTAGATTATTTCATGGCTACATCCGTGTCTTGATTAGGTTCCGGTGATGGTCCATCCACAAACAACGTGCAGCTTTTTTTTTGTTGGTCCCGCCCAATCAATGTGGTCCGCTTTGATGATGATCCTTCCCATTCGCCGCGTTCACGTGATCCATCACTGTATGATACAATTCTTATCATTCACATTGGCTCCATCACTACTGACCACTGGCTGATAATGGATTTGATTCTCAACGTATTCATCTTCTTCGATTCTGGTAATTAGAGAGAGAATATAAAAACAAAACACGAAATTAAAGAACATGATCAGTGGTGTTGTTGGTGGTCATTTTATTATATTCATCAACACAGATAACAAGAACATTAAATGGAAGAGTGTAGTGCTAGCATGATATCATCTTGTTATGGTATGTCTTCAGGTATCGCTCTCGCTCTCTCCGGCTCGCTCGCTCGATCGTTTTGTTTCTCAACCAAATGAGGTCCAAGAATGTTCAAAGAACAACCAACCACAACCATCTTAATAAACATGCATTGACAGTGACAGATTAGAAATCATGGCAATTTAGATACGGGCTGCTTCTCTTTTTTTTCGTCTTCTTCTTCTTATTATTATATTTGATTCTCGTGCTGCTTCAAGCACCGATCTTCTTGAAGCAACAACAACAACCATAACTACCTGAAGACCATGATGATGATGATCACCATCATCATCAACCATTTTCAGGGTTAAATGGCCACCACCAAAGAGAATTTTCGCTGTTGCTTTTGATGATGATAAAACAACAAAATACGTTTAAAAATGCCGATGGTTGCGAGAGCTAGAGCGAGACACTTTCTTATTATCGGTTGTGTTGTGTGGAGTGCGCTCAGCGTGTGTCTTTTTTTTTCTTCTTGGCTCTCTTCTTCTCATCCTTCTTGAAGCATTCGTGGATGTGTGTCTTTTGGAAAGATATTGGCCCGAATCAAAAAAAGAAAACAATTCGACACCAGCCGAAACATCAATGATTCTAGACACACACACACTACATAGCACATCGAAACGACCGACGACTAGCCTAAGAACGAAAAAAAAGATCGCGCCGCGAATGATCATCGTTGGTCCTCGTCATCGTGGTTGATCAATCTTGTTGTTGAAGGATCAAAGGTGCACACACACACATATTGATGTTGATGTTCGAAGACTCGTACAAAGATCCTTGCACAAAGGACACACACACGAAAAAAAATAGAAGAAATTACACCAAATGAGCCAAAGACAAATGATTGAGATGTGAGAGAGTATAAATTCCTAGCGTTCGAGCTCATTCGTCTCATTAGGACGGGAAAAACATCACAGCATCCCATTCTAGAAGAAGAATGGAAAACCATCCAACAAGCCATATCCAGCCAGCCAACAAGGATGCTGGATGGCCAGCTAGCTAGCTAGCTCTTCGAACTGGCAGGCATAAGCTACACATACGAGAGCCACACGAGAGAGAGCGAAGAAGTAAAACTCTCCAACCAAAATGATTGATCTCGACAGCGCCCGGCATTATTATGGCCAACACACACACATATTACCACCATTTTCGAAAGCCCAGCCAGCCAACATATTATATGTGTTTGGTTGGTATGTTACCTTTTGCAAACAACAACAACAACGACAACAACCACGACGATGACGAGAGTATAAGAGAGATGCGCCCATTGCTGCTCTCCTCATGTTCTTCTGGACTAGAGATGCTTGATACTTTTTTTTTGGTTCGTTCGAAATGTCTAACCACCTAAGATCAATGGTATTGGTGTTCGGATGGCCAAGAGCACATCGGACATCGGACATAAGCCACCTGAAGAAATCGAATGAGGGAGAGAGAGAGAGCATCCAATTCAGATACACACTTGGCCAAGAGAAATGAGACGTCTTTCTCCTGGACTAAGACGATGATGATGATGATGAGGGGATATGTCATTTTCGATAATCGATCGCAATCTAGCTCCCTTGCTGGTGGTGGTAATATGTGTGCGTGGAACCGCCGCCGAGCCGCATCCACGCAAGCTATCTCTCGTGTGTGTGTGTACCACAAGATGTTCAAGACCAATATAGAGAGGGAGAGAGAGGGATTCTATTTGAACATCCCGGGCGAGGGGAAAATTAGACCTAAACCACCATCATCATCATCATCATCATTTCGGCAATAAAAAGGATGCTGCTCTTGGCTGCGCAAAGCTTGCGGAGACGAGGAGAACGAGGAGGAGGAGGAGGGCAATCAAATCGCGAAACAAAAATATGCCCAAGATGGATACTTGAAGAATGCGATCATCATCATCATCGACTTTCGAAAAATTTGACCAAAAAAAGTTGAAGGATCCGAAACAAAATATAGATTGATGCTTGAACACGACTTGGGAATGAAAAACTTAGACAAACAACCACAACCACAACCACAACAACAAGGCTGAAACAAAATTATTGACAGGTGTCGAAAAGGGAATTAACCACTAAACAAAAAAAAACGCGCGAGACTCTCGCTCTCTCTCTCTCTCGGTTAGGATGTATCAACCTCGGCCTCGGCCGTCAGGTTGGATACAAATTTTCCCCGAACCACAACAATAACAACAATAACAGCAACAACAGCAAAATTGACCCCAATCATCATCAATTTGCCGGGCGAGAGCGAGCAAGCGAGCATCATTGCGTGACATTATTCTGGCGCCCGAATCCTCAAACAAAATAATGGATTGATTGATTGAATTTCATTCCCTTTCCCTGCCCATCCCCCTAGAACATTCCACACATGATACATCCTTAACAATGCTTGATGAATGATTATTATTGCCTAACAAGTGCATCCCTTCTTGAATATCCTGGAGAATCCAGAGTACGGTCCTTGCCCTGATGGTACGGTAAAAAATCTAGGTGTCAAATAAAACAACGACAACAATAACATTGTGTGTTATGGTTGGTTGGTTGGCCATGTTGTTTGCCAAGAAGATTTTCGGATATTTTTGTGTGTATGTGTGTGTGTTCAATACCTATTTCTCAATCTCGTGTTTCCATTGGTTGGCCTCTCACTATTGTGGTTCATTGGATCCATCGTCATGTAATGGAAACGCGATAGTAAAACACACACAATCAAAATGAGAGAGAGAGAGAGAAGTATCCAGGAACATCGACCAACTTTGGAATTGTCTCCCTATCTCTCGCTATCTAGTTTTTGCGTGCACACACACACAAGCATATACATATACTACAATACTTGGAAACATAATCGGGTAGTCCAATTATTTGGGATTAGAGCCAGAGAGAAAAAGAGGGAAAAGAGACATGGAGAATCGCGGGAGCAGAGCAGAAGAAATCGGTAAGGCACTGCCAACCAACCAACCAACCACCACCATCATCATCATCATCCAAATAGTTTGCGAACCGAACAAAACTGGAACGAACGAATGGCAAGCATGGCCTGGCCTGGCCTGGCTGCTCTATTCGGGGGCAAATACACACACACACACACTGGCTGACTGTGCGGAGAAAGTCAAATGTGAATTTAATTATCCAGAAAATGCTAATCCTTGAAATATAATTAGATTGAACGAGTGTCTACATAGCGAGAGAGAGAGCAAGAAGAGAGAGACAGTAACGCCAGCAAAAAAAATACGACTTGGTCGCGGGAAGAACACACTGAAAACAAAAGAGCTGAAAAAAAGTTTCCAACGCCAAAAAAACTTTTTGTTCCAACAACAACAACCAACCAGGACGATGATGATGGATACTGGAAAAGTGTTCCAAAAAAATCGCTACAATCATGTTCGTTCCGCGTGTCGTCACACACACACCGAAGCAAGGATACAGGTCACCAATCGAGCGGTGGTATCCGTTGCTCTGATTGGTTGGTTACTTTCTTCTTTTTTTACTGTACAAGCTACATGTTTCCTAAATCCCTCCCCCATGTTAATTATTGCATGTATGCAACGATAATCTTGCCCATGCCCCCATGCCCATGCATACACACATTCACATACCAATAGAAATGGTCAAGCAGCAGGATGAACGTGCCGTTATGTTTTTTGCCTATGTTTCTAGATATTATCATACATCGGCGAAGAGCCCACGTCCAAGAGCACACCTTCTAGCACACTACGCTACTATTCCCTTACTCTATTGGCTATTGGCTGAACGCTGGCGAGCAAGCAAGCAAACATTCGCTCCTCCTACCAAGCCATTTTGCTATGCTTGCTAGCAAAGTTTGGCTTCGCTTCAAAAGAAAAACGTGGGGCATGACAATTGTTTTCTCCATTACAAGAGCTAGAGTCATAGATGTTAGGGGAGGTGGTTTACGAAAATTTTTACGAAATTGATTTTGTCTTGTCAAAAACGCACGCTTGGTGACTCTCGTAGAGTTTCTCTCATAGAGTTGACCACCAATTCGACCTTTCAACCAGAAAAGGGGTGTGGTAGGGTGGGGCTTAGGGATAGATCAAATTTTGGCGGGCCAGCCAATTGTTCCCAAAGATTTGGCGTTTATCTGGCCTGCATTAATCTGCATTTAATTTGCTCAAAGTCCGCTACACAGACATGCACATATAAATACCGTACGTCCCGGCCTAGCCAATATTATGTATGTTGGATGGTTGGAAAAATAATCCTTAGGATCCGCGAGACGACATCCATGTGGCCATGATTATCGTCTGCGTGTGTGTGTGTGTACGCGTGTCAAAATAATAACAACACGAAAAATATAACAACGAACGAAACAACAACAAGAACACGCGATCAAATTATCATCATCCAGAGCAGAGACCGAGCGAGGACGGGATGTGGATCCGTGTGTGTGTCTTTCGGTAGATATTTGGATTATATTTCCTCTCTCGCTCTCTCTCTCCGTCCTTGTTTGCTACGATTTGCAGATAAAACTCCCAGATAACAACCATCATCATCATCATCATGGAATAACCATAACCATAATAATGATAATAATAATAAGCATCATCATACGGTCAATTAATCTTTTGGGATCGGGTACCATAAAGCCGAGTTGGGAGCCGATCCGTCCAGCCAAAAATATTGTTAGGATTATAATTTTGTCGATGATGATTATTATGATTATTATGGTCAATCATTTCAATCAATTTCAGCATCACAATCATAGAGGGAATGTGTGTTCCAAATTATCATCGATGTTTTTTTTTGTGTTTTTGTCTCAGAAAATTCAATTGCTCAATTACACACATTCATTTCGTTTTTTTTTTCTCTCGAACATTTGAATATTTTTGGGTGAACAGAAGCCGAAGCAGAAAATCACCATCATCATCATCATCGGAGGACGATTTAAGGGGGATCGATGTGAACAATCGAAAATCAAAAAGGAAAGAGAAAGAGAGAAAAGGGTTAAAAACATTTTAACCCACCGCCATCACCATCACCACCACCACAGCCAACAAACAAGATGGGACCCTCGAACCCCGAATACAATAATGATAATAATAATAATAAATATTCAAAATAGGAGAGCGAGAGAGAGAGAAATACGAACTCGAATTCGAAGATAATTTATATCGAGCTTGAGAAAAAAAGTATAATAATAATTACAGGTGAGAATGGATGGATGGATGGAGAGAGGTGTTCGACGAAATGAAAAAACCGACGAATACCGAATAGAATCGTTCAAGTTTTCAGTGTTTCTCACCATCAGCCATCACCACCAACTACTACTCCCAAACGAAAAATCAAAATCAATTTGGCCAACCAATCCACCAAACATTTACCGAAACAAACCGAACGCGAAAAAAATTGGCCATTGGTGATGGCCCCAAATGGTGTTTTATACTGCTGCACACACTAACTCTTGGTCGTTTGTTTCCAGCATCGTCGTTTTGGAGAGAGGGAGAAAGAGCGCGCTAGGTTGCGCGAATGCGAACGCGCTCAACAAAGCGACCTGTAGAAGATGAAGATGCTGGAGAAGAAGAATGGAAAAGGTGCAATCATCTCGCAATGTGGATGGTAGCCAAACAGCGAGCGAAGACGAAAAAAAAAACTTTAAATAAATTTTTAACTTTTCCACCTCTTTTTTTTCAAGCAAAAAAAAATAACCAGAGAGAGTTCGTTTTCGACGAACGAACGAAGGAACGAACGAGTGTTTGTCCGAAATGAAAAAAAAAGACGTAAAAGGGGGGAGGAAGCGCAGTCCAAAAGCGCAATTAACCCTTTTTTGGCTTGATGATGTTGTTGTTGGTGGTGTTTGTATGTTTCGTTTCGTTTTTTCGTGGCCAGAAACAACAAAACGAAATTCCATTCAATTGCCGGGGCAATCCAGGCAGCAAAAAAACGTTGATGATTTACGACAATTTCGGCGATTCGACCTTTTTTTACGGTAAAACATGCAGTGTGTACGCGCGTTTTGCATTGCGTTTGTGGTCATCGGGTATTTCGATGTGTCCGGTTGATCGCGCGATCAAGCAAACTGCTGGTTTTCATCATCTTTTCTGATTTGAATATGTACCATCCAAAATGGATGTGCATTATTATCGTCGTTAAAGCCCCCTAGCCGTCGTTTCCTATTCTCTTCACTAACTTTGTCTGTGAAGGGTCCACGGTAAATGAATCGTCAAAAACCTGCACGAATATCCGTGGATTCTCAAGCTGAAATGAAAATCATCATCATCATCAAAAACCACGATGTCTTTGCCTTGCTTCTTCTTTGTGCAGCGCAAAATAATCAACTAACGACGAAAAGTTTGTCGTAAAAAAAAGACAATTCTGTTTTGCGTTTTTACTATCATCACGATTGTTGATCCGGTTGTGGATTCGTCGGTGAAAAAATTGAATGAAACGATCATCGAGCGAGCTCACACACTTGCACAAAACTAACTTATAAATTCCCGAAAAAAAAGAGCGAGCATATAAATATACTTTTTATGATGCAATTTGACACATTTTCTCTCCGGTCCGGTACGTTGAACGACGACGACGTGAAAAACAAAAAAAACCCGGCGCGAAAAAAAACCCGAATATAACCCTTTTTTTTCGGTGAAAAACTAAAAATCATGAATGAACACCATCATATAATCCATCCATCCATTTAGCCAAGGTGTTTGGGATTTTACCTGGTGTGTGTGTGTGGACCGTTAACACTTGCTTGCTTGGCGTATGCTAACCTTGAAGAACACACACACACACACACAATACCTTTCTCAATTTATATTCATTTCATTTCATTCACACATTATACGTTTCACGAATGAAAACAAAAAATGCCAAGAGATAAATCTTTATCCACCATCACCTTCTTCTTCTTCATCTTCACGCACGCACGCAGACAAAGGGGAATCGCATCATATTCTTGTCGTTGGTTGGTTGGTGGAATTGTGAACAATTCAAAAATTTTAACGAGCACTGAGAGAGAGAGTTTAGAGCTCAACAACAGCAGCAATATCAAATGGCCATATTATTAAAAAATATAATCCTGTCTCTCTGCACAATGATTGTTGTTGCTGTTGTTGAGGAGTTAGTAAATCACCGAAGTAAATTTCCAGAAAACCTCGCTCTACTGTTTCGAGGGGGGAGAGAGGAGGGGACAATCCAATCCAATCCAAACTAAAGCTAAAGCTAAGGTTGCACGCACACATGTTTTGTCGTTTGTCATCAGCAGCAACGGATCGCGGATATTCCAAGAAAAATCTTCAATCTACAATTTGTGGTCTTGACATTGGACCCGATGATGAACAACAACAACAACAACAACAACAACAAGATTGCAACTAAAAGTTTGTCATTCTCGGTCAACAACCATTTCGGAGAAATGGGATATGCTTGCGTGTGTTGGTGTGGTGTTTATACCCGAAAAATCACCACCACCACTTGCAAGTAAATATTGGTGCACCAGAAACACCAGTAGTCCAAAAACTGAGAGAATATTTAGCGGGGTGGATAGAGTACACAGCTTGGCTATCGGGATTATCACGAGGATCGCACGAGCTCTATTTAGTGATGTTTCCAGGGGGGAAGGGGGCAGGCAAGGGAAGGGAATCTAGCGATCAACAACAACGAAAAAAACAAATTTAAATCGGATCAAGCATTAGCAAGCAAATCCAACCAAAACCGAAAACGAAAACAACAACAACAACAAAATTTGTGTACTAAACAGAAGACGGACGGACGGAGCGAAAGTTAAAACGGTACCACAGATTAAATCATACAAACATACACACACGGGGGGAAAGAGGGGGGAGAGAGAGGATCAAGACGGCAAAATGAAAAAATAAGATTGGAAACATCAAGCGGTACGACGACAAATCTGTGTTGGTTTTCAAGGACCATCCGATCCAATCCAGTTTCATTGACCGGTACCCAGGGGCAGGAAACCAGGGGGTGGGAAAAGGGAAGGGGGGATGGGATCGGATCGGATCTTGAAAGATGATGGCTGCCTGCCTGCCTGGATTTGTGAGTGTGTGCGTGTGTGATTTTGACATTTCCAAGATTGAAATCCACGATCATCATCCACCCAGCAAGGGGGGATTAGTGCGAGGGTGAATGGTATGATGGTATGGTGTATGATGGTTTGTACTTACGCTTTTTCTTGATTATCCAAGTGCAAAACCAAATCATTTCGGGCGTTGACGATTGTCACCAATTGATCTAATAATTCCTTTTCTCTCGAACGTTGTTCATTGGTTTTCTCCAATTCTATTGGTTGTTGATTGGACGAGAGAAACGAGAGAAGAAGAAACAAGCAAAAAAAAAATATGAAAACCAAAGCATTAGAGGTCATAGGGCAAATTCAATATCGAGATTCTCTCGCTCTCTCTTGCACTCTCTTTCACTCGGTCGGTCTTTGTTGGTCAAAATTGGATGCTGATGGATTGGCGCGTTTGTTCTTTCGAAGATCAGGTCATCCATTACATGATCGTTTGATCGTTTGGCCATCGTTTGATTCATCTGATCATTCACACACACACACACGCAGACACACTTGTTGTTGGCTGACATCCATTCAAACCATGCACTTGGCTGACATGATCAAACCAGAGGCGATAATTAGCTTGGTTGTGTGCCACACCACACCACATTCAACACCGACATTCTTTTTTTTCACAGCCAGGAAACAACAATGGACACCCTACCACCAATCATTTTGTGGTGGGCTATTCTCCGCCCAGAACATCGTCGCAATCAGAAGCGTTGCATGTGGTGATGATCATCATCACCATTATCATCGGGATGATGTTCGGTGGCTGAAATATTCGTAAAATTCATTCATTCATTCATTTTGGGCCAAATGTGTCATTGATTCATTGAAACGAAAACATACTCTTTCTTTCAATCTTTCAATCTTGGTTGGTCGAGCGGTATTAGCAACACGCAAATAATTGATAGTAGTGATTGTTGTTGTGAAACAGCAGCAGCAGCAACCGTAATAATAATAAGAATTATATAAGAATGATGTAATGATGATAATGATAATAAAGGAAACGAGCATCTTCAATCAACTTTAGGCAAGAACATTGGCCAGAATGGCTCGAGGTTGCGTGTGCATGTGTGTGTGAGAGAGAGAGAGCGAGAGAGTTTGACAGACTAATCAATCAGATCGGGTTGATCGGTCAATCCAGAACACAAAACCTGGCTGTGCGAACAAAGCGACAATCCAGGCATCCCCAGGTGTTCGAAATCCGGACGATTTCCAGGCGACGACCATCATCAATCGACACCGGGGGCAGCGAGAGAGCGAGCGAGAGCGACTTTGGTAGATTTTATTATTATCATCATCATCATCATCATTTTCAATCCTTTTCCGAATCCGAAACACCTGTGTGTGTGTGTGTTTGGGCCACCGGCGCGAGGCCACCACCAATTGAAATTCTCGCAGAAAACAATAATAATTATAATACCGAGATTCATGTGTGTGTGATGTGTGTAACCATCACCAAACACACACAAGAATATAAATCATATCAAACAACAACAGAACAAATATTGAAATTCATATTTTTGTTTTAAAACAAATCTTGTGTGAAGATCATAAAACATTTCAAATAAAACAGAATTTGAACAAGCGACAAGCCAAAAACCAACAAAGCGCGCGCGATCATATGCGATCATCGTCGTGGTTGTTGTTGGCACAGAAACCCGGACCGACCGACCAAATGCGACGGTTGGTGGTAATGCTGTTGATGATGATGATGATCATCATCATCCGCGCCGCATCATTCGCATCATCATCATCTTTGTTCCCGTTTGATTGTGGATCAACCGGAGCATCCGAAGAAGCATCCGAATCA
>JAOZJS010000753.1:0-13928 GCA_025882695.1 Amerodectes protonotaria
ACTGAATGGGAAAACACCATGGCCACATTGATCGCGGGTGGTTGATCTCTTTCGGTGAAGACGGCGGCTGCAGCAGTGGCTTTGTAAGCGGCGGCAGCGACTTCGTTAGCGGCTGAAGACGACGAAACCGAACAGAAAGAGAGCAGCACTAGCAATGTGGGCAACAGCTAAAACGGCTAACAGCTTGAGTGTGCACGAGGAGTCCTCCTTCTATTGCGGCACAGACGTCAACGCGATTGGGAACAGCCTCGTTCTCTTGTTCCCATAGAACCACTACTACCATTGGCGAATGCGTCGCGTTGCGCATAGCTGCTGCTTGTGGTGCTATTCCTTCATTTTTGAATTCAATTTTTGACCAATGGCGTTCACCTGAATTTGCGAGGGCCCGCCCTAATTAATCCATTAACCCAAGGCAGGGCTGGTTAATTCTTCCAGGTTCCAGGGGTCTTTATGGCCCCAGGGTTCACTTTGTTCTGAGCTACTGGTTCTTAAAGAATCGGTTTGCCAAGGTTTAACCTCCTCGCGAAACAGCCCGAAATCTTAATTGACTTTGCTCCTTTTTTTATGATTTTGATGATGATTGTGTCCAAATTAGCTTGTCCAGGAGCAGCATCATCATCATTTTCGAGGTCAATTCTTCGTCTTCTTCTTCTATGGATGCTGTTGCTTTTGGTGGGATGTTCAAAAAAGTAAAACAAGAACAAAGCTTCTCTGTGCACACACACACACGAAGACTAATTGTTTCGGTCGGTGGGTGAATTATATATAAAGCTCCGAATATCGATATCAAAAGCA
This sequence comes from Amerodectes protonotaria, assembly GCA_025882695.1. Taxonomy (NCBI): domain Eukaryota; kingdom Metazoa; phylum Arthropoda; class Arachnida; order Sarcoptiformes; family Proctophyllodidae; genus Amerodectes; species Amerodectes protonotaria. The sequence goes on from JAOZJS010000753.1 coordinate 796, forward strand.
ACAAGAACAACAACCACAACAGCAACAGTCGTTAACGAAACCCTCCAAAACCAGAATCTCGATGATGATGATGATTATTATTGCTCGAAACCATTGGCTGTGGTCGTCTTTCCAAACTCCACACTGGCTACCAATCTTATTCGATCTTCTTCTTCTTCTTCGTCTTCATCTTCTTCATTATCATTATTATTACTTCACCGTAATAGTATTCTGTGTGTGTGCGCGTTTTCGTTTCGATTTTTTATATTTTTTTTTCACATGCCCAGCGGCCATTTTGTACGATGATGATGCTTCTTCGTTTGATGATGATGATGATTCCCTTCTTCATCTTCTTCTTCTTATTCTCCCATTCAATGGATGATGATAGCCGTGGTGATCTCCATTGGTGATCACCATTCACCTGAGAGAATCGTCGTTGAATCGAACCTGCGCGGCGGCTGCTGCTCCGGCTGCTGGTGGTGGATGGTATTACTCCAGCACAAGAAACCGCAGCATCTCTCCCGAAAGTAGATTGAATATGTTTTGGTTTATGCTAACTTCTTACCTTTTTTTTCAATCTACATTTTCGTTTTCTTGGTTCGAATCGAATCGATTTCTTCCCTCTCCCTCTCTCTCGGCCAGTACAATAATAAAGTAGAATAAGAAGAAATTGAAGTCGAATTTGGTTGAACCTGTCTTGATCTTTTGGCCATAACCTTCATCATATACACACGCACACACACTGCTAATTATCAGCCAAACACACTCGCACACACACTACCGAACAAAGGCCTAGAGGTTGTTGCTGATGCTTAATTATTTACCTGTCCGAGCTGAGAGAGATAGGCAGATAGACAGGTAGACGAACAGGCAGGCAGGTAGGGTGAGTCCAAACTCTAAACGAAACACCAAAAAAAATACCTGTGTGTTTGTGCGTGTGTGTTTGCCTTCAACATTTGACCCCTAAGGAAAAGCTAGCTAGACCCAGCGAGAGAGAGAGAGCGACACGGAGAGCGAGAGATCCAATCAGTGAACACCTGAACACCAGAGCACAGTTGTTTACCTTGATTGGCGGGCAAGCAGCAGGTAAAAGGTAAGAAAATTCTCCGCGTGTATAAACTGTCCACGTACATTATAACTTTGCTCCACATTTCAAACACACTGCACACACCAGCATTAGCACAGTAGCCACCAGCATTCTGGGGTTGGTGGTTGTGGTTGTTGTTGTTGTTGAAGTTGGAAAGTTAAATCCAAAGCGTTTTGGTCATCATCATGTTTCTACCTGGAAAAGATTTAAATGATGATTATGGCTTGTGCACATTTCACTCTGGCTGGCTGGCTGGCTGGCTGAATAAGAAGATCAAGAAATCACACAAATCACTGCAGAATCGTGCACTTTGGGCGTTCCATTTTGAGCAAGGCCAGGCAAGAAAATGACCGAGCGCGCGCGCCCGTTGTTTCACTGACACTGGTTGGTTGGTTGGTTGGTGTGTGCGGCGAAACAAATTCACCGAGAGCAAAAGTGAAGTCAATCATCGCGATGATCGAAGAAGAAAAATCATTATTTTCCCTGCTTCTGGACTTTTGTGTTGTTGTGTTGTCCAGAAGATGGTCTCTCCGCCAGGTAGTCGTCATCATCATCATCATCATCAACATTGGCTACCTGGTCGAGAAGCTAAATTACCACACCACACCAGCGTGTACCGGTGTTACACTTTAACTTGGTAGGGCTTAATTCTATCTTCTATCTTCGTGTTCTTCGGGGCAACACACACGCACACACTTACACACTGGCGCACCGGGACCAACCAGATGTTTAAGCACGAAATTGGCTAGTTAAATAAGCTTTTTGCCATAGCTTTACCTGAACAACTGGTGGTGGATTTCGACCACAACCATCGACGGATCCTCTCTGTGATTTCCATGGCTTTTTCCCTTGATTCAATCGTTTCGGTTGATTATTGTTTTCTACTAAATCATATTAACCAACCACCACCATCAGCAGATAATACATATTAGCGAAGATGGCGGTGGTGGTTTTAAGGGGCGTAAATTGGCTGCTGACCATACGTTTTCGTCGCTTGTCAAATGTGCATGAATCTTGTCCATCCACCGGGACGACGACGAAGACGATGATGATGATGATGATCAATGTAAGAATGGCGTGCATCGGAAAATTGATCACAACCACCACGAACCATCATCATCATCATCATCATCATCATCATAATCATCAGCCCAGATGAACTAACTTTCGCTTATGGAATCGCCCAATTTGATGGGTGTTGTTCAACCATCCATCCATCTAATTTTTTTGTCGAAATCATCATTAATCGACATCCAATAGAATGCTTTTGGTTTACCTTTTACCTTGTGTTCAGTTTACCTGTGCGCGCGCGTCAAGGCTTGTTTGTTTGTTTGTTTCAGTTTGAAATTAATCTAAAACCATTAAAATTGGCGGTGTGTTGGCTTGAGAGAAATAACCAGTTCTGCAAAAAGCACGAGAAGCATCAGTGCTGACTGTTTTTTGTTTTTCTTAGCTTGAAGCTAAATTCTTATTCTGCGACCTGTCCAAATGTATTTGCTGAAGCTGGTTGGTTTGACATGAAACATACTTTCTCTCTCTCTGTCTTTGTACCTTGGTGTACCTTTATTAGTTAACCTGCCTGATTCTAAGCATCATCATCATCATGTTTGACGTGGATTTTAATTATCGGCCCTACTACTGTCCTTGGTGGGCTCGATTCTTTCTTCTTTCTTTTATTCTGATTCTCTGTCTCTGCTGTTCATCACTTTTAAAAACACACTCTGACAGGATCTTTCATTTGTTTGTCGAGAAACTTTACGAAGCTATACGCCAGAGGTGAGCAACGCGCAGGCCGCGTGCAGCCCACCAAGCATTTCTAAACAGGAGACGAAGCTAGCATTTCTCTCTCTGATTGGTCCAGTGAGGTGATTTGACCCTATGACGAAACACACTTTAGCATTAGGAAAAGCCATCAGCTTTAACCAGTACAAGTCTGTACATGTTCGACGCCTATAAGGACCGTTTTCCCTTCTGATTGGTTCAATGCGATGATTTGACCTGATGACGAGACACACTTTAAACAGGAGAAGGCGGGTGCATTTCGGATCTGTATTAAATACGTGAGAAGAAGGCGGGTGTATTTCTGTTCAACTGTTCAGAGATGTCGTAGGTCTTATGTGCGGCCCGCCAAAAAAAATTGAAAAATTTAATTGGCTAATTCATTAAAAAGGTTGCTCACCGCTGCAATACACAAGACAGATATTAATCTTTATTAGACTTTTGGCTAGGTTAGACCAGGTAAGATCATTGTACAATTTTTTCGCACAAGAATTCATGTGAATTGAAATTATGCAACTTTAAAGATGTTGAAGGTCAATCGATTTTCATTGATTGGGAAATAATCCAATCGATCATGGATCGATTGATTTCAATCAAGAAGTATCCAGCCGAAAACATTCACTTGGGCCAGGATGTTTTTTCTTTCTTCATCATTCAAATTCATATGATTGTGATCATTATTATTATTATTATTATTATTCGAAATTCATGAATCCTTCATCATTCAATAAGATGCATGCAATGAACACGCGATTCAAAGATTTACGATAAAGATTTTAAATTTAATTAAATAAAAAAAAATTTCAAAACACCAAAATTTTGGCGCGATTCTCTTTTTTGGTGTTGGCGATTATCGGGACAGACACATCACACCTACATACACGCCTACACCCACTATGTGTAGTTAATGAAAATAAAAATTCCAAGACTAGATTCCGGCCACAGTGGTCACAATGAATTTTCGGATCTTTTGTTTCCCAAAATTCTTGGATATCTTTCAAGCCTTTGATAACATTGTTACCATTCTTTTGTTTTTGTTTTTGCAATACCCTATTTCGTTCTTATCTTATGCAACCACACACACACACGCACATACCCGCCAATGATTACGGGGAAAAATGGTTTCCGGGGATACCTGTCCCCGGTGGCACGCCATCTATCGGCATTCTTGTTGAACTATTCAAATGGCGGAATCTTCACTGTTGGGACGGGAAGTCGATCAAAGTTAATTGGAGAGAGAGGAGAGGATCTGGATTTAGGATAGAATGATCGTTTGTATATTGATGAGGGATCGTTGAGAATTTCATTTCTTGTAGACTGGGAAAGACACTTCGAATAATGATGATCTTTTTGAAGATTGAGATTGAAACGGAAGAAAAATGATGCCAATCGACCGCAAGATATTCGTCTTCCTCGATCGGTCGGTCGATCTGAAGATGCCAAAATAAATATTATGATGATGTGATAATCATATTTGTACAAGGAGTTTGGCAAAAAAAATTGAATATTTATTGCGTTGCCATTTCACCATCCAATATAATCTCATTGCAATGATGATAATAATTTGGACAAAATTGGCCGGCACCTTCTCCCTTATCCAAGCCAAGATTGACCACTTGGATTTCCATGGAATTACACCATTATTCAATCGCTTCTTTCCCTCCAACCATCTTTTCCCCGAAATATGGTCACCAATGGTAGGTATTGGCAACCGAAAAAAATATGAAGATGATTAAGACTAATGGTTTCAATTCAAGTAACCAACCAAAAAAAATTATTGGAAATGATATAATAAAGCATTGGCAGGATATTGGTTGATTGGAATCGTTGCCATTACCCGTGGCCGTTGTTGTTGATGTTGTTTATTTATTCTCATGTCAAACCCAAATTGGAAATATTGAATCAGGATATTATAGATCTTCGGGGACCAATTCGATGATTAATCGATTGATGACTAGCCTGACATGCACAGCACACACACACACACACACGGTATTTACCTGTCAAAGGTGAAACCAAAACGTAAGACCATCATCAGGCAAGGTAGCGAATTATGAAGAATGGAAGGAATGGATGGAAAACCATTTGTAACCAGTGCAAGCAATTTGGCCGAGGTACAAAATGGATGCATAGAATCCATTTTTCTTAGCATCTTCATCATCCTTGAATCCTTTTTTTTCGTTCTCTCTCTCTCTCTCATATATCCAATTAAGTGGTTCAATCAATTCATTTGTTTCTTCGTTCTTCTTGAGGTCTTAGTTTTGGCATTCATTCATCCAAAAAATAAGAGAGAGACCCTATTTATCGATTTTTCATTTCTTACCAAAATGAACGTTGAACGAAAAATCAATGAACTACAACCAAATAACTTTCAAAGCACAAAAGGATGCGAACAAGAAGACGAAGACGAAGACGACGAAGATGATGATGAAGAACACGAAGAAAATGGAGCAATTTTTAATTGCTCTCTTGCTGGCTCCTCACCAGGATACATCAAGTGGATACAAGCAGCAGAAGAAAATAAAACATTGTATAACGTTCTTTGATTAGTTATGGATACTGGATCCCCCCCCTGTATTCCCGCTTTTTTCCCGTCCCGTTTGAAAACGGCTGCCAACTACTTTGGCGCGCTGATTTTACATCATCATCATCATCATCATCATCATCATCATCATAATATTCCATCATTATGAACATCGAGTCGATATTGATGCGCGCATACAAGAATTGGAAAAACTTTCATGATTTTCGTTTCTTCCGTTAGCCTTAAAAGTTATATAAGTAGATGGAAATCTCATTATCAAATAATAATTCTTTTCAGTTTTCTTGTTTTTTGTTTCGGTTGCACATTAACGCAGACTATATGTGCTGTGATTCGGTTTGGTTGATTGCCACCCTGAAACAAGGATTCATTTCGATGCAAAACTGTGCTTGGCCCAAAGGCGTATCCTTGTTTTTTTTTCAAAAGCGCGCGCGGGAAAAAACAAAAACTAAAAAAAAATTCAAAATGATTTTGTGATGTAAATAATTGCACCATTTAACTTGTGTGTGATGTAATGCGCGGAGTGTTTTGCCTCCGAGGAGGATAACACACAGTGAAGAACTTTGAGCGACAAACAGGAGAACCCGAAAATAAAATTCCAAAAAAAAATCAGGGAAATAGTGTGCCACACCGGCCTGACCTTCAGCAGCGAAAAAAAACCTTTTTCACCTTTTTCTACAAATTTTTTTCTTATTTTTTTTTTGTTGGAAATTTCTGTCGTTTACCCTTTAAATTTGCCTTTATAACCTTTTTTTTCCAATACCTGGACTACCTGTCCATTGATGATAGTTGGCTACTTGTTTTTCTTATTTTTTTTTGTTGATGTTGGGATGTTCACGCAAACATTTCTCTCTATATCTTACCTGGGATATCGTATAGAGAAGAGATCCTGGTCCAATGTTAATCCACACACAAACTCAGACAGAGAAAAAGAGAGAGAAAGAGAGAGAGAGAGAGAGAGAGAGACCATCTCAATGATCATAAACCAATTCAATTGCCAGTGTGTTAATAGATATTCGGTTATATACAAATCCAATGTGGTCAAAATCAAATGGTGGCCATCATCCAAACAGGTCTGGTCGGTCGAATCGGTCTGTGATTCTTGCCCTTAGGGATTGAATGTTATTTTAGCATTTTTGTTTTTTGTGCTTCAGCGTATCCCAATCAAGAGCCCAATGATTCTTGTTGATCATTGAAACTGTGGTAGCCAATGTGGTTTCCAGTTCTTCGATGTTGGTGTGTGTGCATCAACATCAATGCAGGACCTGGCCGTATATCAACCCTTGTTTGTCGGATGATGATGATGGCAGAGTTGTTTTCCTGATGAACACACCATCACCACTATCATTTTCTTCTTTTTGGTCTTCTTGTTTTTTTTTTATTTCTTCAGTACGGCAGAGCTTGTCGTCTTTGAATCTTTTCTCTTGAGAGAAAAAAAAGTCTACCATCACGGCGTCGGTTAGATGAATGCGGTCGATAATCCTAACAAATACGGCGCGCAACACAAACACAAACACAAAACAAATTCGGGTGACAGAAAAAAAAATGAAGAGTTTTTCGGTATTTTCTGCTTGCCCTTCTTTTATTATTATTATTAGATCTTCAAAGATCTCAAACTCCAAAGATCCAAAAAGAAAGAAGGTGATGTTCGGTATTTGGTTCGTCTGAGAAGATCATGTGCGCTTTGATAACGCGCGCGACAGCGGCTCCAAGATCATTCCATATCAATAAAGACTTTGTGTGTGTGGATCGCGACCAACTTACACTCTCTTCTTCTCTTTCCACTTATTCCTGGGAAACAAAAGTATCTTGGTGTTTTTGAGTGTGTGTGTGTATGTGTGTGTGACAGTCGGTAGTCGGTGTACTACATGACATAATCTCCTTCCAAAGTATAATTTTCCATTTTTCCATTAGAGTTTCCTTTCAGGCCCTAGACAAGAGTTGTAGTAGAGAAAAAAGTGACAAGATGCTGGCACGTTTTTTTTCGCTATTCGCCAAAAAAAAGGTTCCAAGCCGTTTTTCAGCCATCGACGAGGACGACGACGACGACGATGATGATGTAGGTGGAATATATTCTTCTCCAATACCTAACTTGCACATAGACAATGCTAGTTTGCTTTTTGCACCAGGGAAAAATCGTTCCACAACAAGAACTTTTCGCAAAAAAAAAGATAGCGAGAGGAGAATTGAAAGCAAGGCGCTTGCTAAGGCGAACGAACGAACGAGAAAAAAAAATTGGAAAAATTTGCATGAGAATTAAATATCTTTTATTTCCATTTTTTGTTCTTGGTCTACAACTTCCAGTTGTTGTTTGGTTTCGTGTGTTGTATCCTGAGTTGGTTCCTGTTTATACTCCCTGAAACCATTATTTCATAATTCATCGATCCAGGAATATTCCATTCGATGGAAGAGAGTATACACACCAGTGAGAACCACCACCATTGTTTTCGGCAGATTCTCACCAACCTTTTAGATTGGGGGTGTGCACACGTGTATGTGCATGTTCCAGGAACGCTTCGAATAAAAAAAAGGTAGACATAAGATTTACATTCAGATTGGATAACTATTTTATTTTTGCTCGATAATTTATGAATTAAAAAGTCCTCAAAGGTCATTAAAAACACTAAGATTGGACGGTAGTTCCTGAATATAATCATTATTTCATGAATTTATTAAAATCTCCATTCAATTCAATGTTGCTGCTGTTCATGTTGTATCTCCCCGAAACAGGCAACAAACCTCGGATAATCCGGTGAGGATTAGAGGAAATTCGATGATTCTCATGCATCTCAAACAGGGGCCACCAACCTTTCTAATGAAAGGGCTAATTTCAATTTTAAAATTGTTTGGAGGGCGGCACATAATATAGTGTAGAATGTAGACCTACGACGCATCTCTGAACAGAAGAACAGCCTCTTCTACTGTTTAATAGTACTGTGTGTAGTGTTTAGTGTGTCTCGTCATCAGGTCGAATCATCACATTGAACCAATCAGAGAGAGGAATACACCTTCTTCCCATGTTTCTAGCGTGTCTCGTCATCGGTTCAAATCACCATACTGGACTGAACAGAGAGAGGAATACACCTCCTTCTGCTGTTGAGAAAGGCTTGATGGGCCGCACCAAAATGTTTGATGGGCCGCATGCGTGCCGCGGGTTGTTCACTCCTGATCTAAAGCATACGAATCTCATTAACACTCCGCTACATGATAATAATCGGTCTGATCATCGACAAACTTTGGTTATTTTACAGTAAAAAAAAAATTACCGAAAAAAACCCGACCGATCAAGTGTGTGATGGTCAACAACAGGGTAAACAGGTTGCCCGAGAACGGTCAACAGTTGGATACATGATCCCTTTACTTTCGAGATTGTTTGTGAATCGATTCGAAAAAGAAAATCCCCAACAACATTGATATATGGATTGTTGTTTTTGGTGACAGCAAAGTATCCACTTTGCTTGGGCACCTTTCTGGGCGAAAAAAAGCGATGAAACTATTTCTCATTAGCAACAGCCAGAGCAGTCCAAATGAATCTTTTTTCCATCTCGCGTTTCTCTGATTTCCAGTCTCCAGTCTCATTAACATTCTTAATATATTTTTCTTTCTTTCTTGCTTCTTATTGCTATTTCTCGAAGTGTTCCAGCGAAAATCGATGAGAAACTGCGCAACCGAACTTAGGCGAAACGTTAGATGATGATGATGATGAAGAAGAAGTCTGAAGAGAGAGAGAGGAGAAAAAAATCTCTTGAATCAAAATGTTCAAGCCAGAATGTATAAACCCGATGCAAGAAACACTATTAATCTATCTATCTATCTATCTATCTATCCATCGTTCTATGGTTCCCTTGGTGTGCATTTCGGTTGATTTTCATACTCTGCGCCAAAAATAAGAGAGAGAGAGAGAGAGAGCCGGACAGAAGAGCTAGAGTGAGAAAGGAAGAAAGGTTCGGCTGCTGTGCTGTTCATCTGAACGACGATTAAAGTTAACTGATTTTTCTCCATTCTCCAAAGCTACTTTCCATAAGACTTACTTCTTATTTTTTTTAAACGAATTTTCTCAGGTCATTTTCATCTTTTTTTTTCGTAAGCCATCACAAATAGAGAAGACACTTTTTTTCGATCATCATCAAGATGCAGAAATCTTATAGGACTAGGAGCTCATCTTATTCAATTTAATGATTCTCTTATTAGTCTGTCTGTCTGTGTGTGTGCGAGCATCGGTGACATGAGGATGAACATCTCTTTTGATAAATATTCTTTTTAAATAATTAAAAAAAAAGTAGAAAAAAATCTCCTCGGGCCACCGTGGAGAGGAAAATGAATAAATCTGACCAAACATACAAATCCTAATCCATTGGTTGGACGGTCATTCAGACATTCTCGATATGAACAACTGAATTCAGGGGCAGGATACTATTTTTTTTGCCATTCTTGTCGAAATAGCTTCCACCATTAACTTCTTTCCGAGTGGATGACAACCTAGGAAAGACAATACTTTTGTCTGCGTAAAAGGCGACAAAAGTGGCAATAATTCTTGGATCGATCCAAGAATCCAAATGTTTCAAGTTGTGGAATCCATTTCGAGATACGAAATACAAGAACTGTTGAAAAAGAAATGATTCCGATCGAACAGACAAAACGGAAGAGAATCGTGAGCGATAAAGACGGGAAAAAGGCGCTTATATCCAATAAATTATTGATCAAAATTGATTTTGATCTTGATTTTTGTACTCCATCTTACCAGGACTCTGACCCATTTTAGATTCCTCTTCTTTTTTTTGTCTCGCTAGTAAGCTTTTTTCTAGCTTCGTTTTAGCCTGTTTCTGATCAAACAAGAAGAACAAAAGTTTCAACACAAACAACAACAACAATGATAGCTTTCAAGGTAAGTGATGAATCGTCCGCCTTTCGGATCGGCTCAGGTTGGATGGATGGATTCGCGCATCATTGACGAGCGTTTTTTCTTTATTTCGGGCGTTACGTTTGCTGAAAACAACGGTATAAAGCATCAATTTAGGGCGTAAATTAAATCTAGAGCCGAAATTGTTAAATCAAATAAAATTTCAAAAAGTATTTTCATCTTAGTTTTGTTGTCACACCTTCAATATCTGAAAAACAAGGGGCCACATACACATTCCAAGATCTAGAATGGTGAAAGCAATGAACCAAACATTTTTCGAAAGGAAAAAAATAATAATAAAATAAAATTTGTTAGTTGAAGTTTGTTTTCTTCTCCTTTTCCGAAGCTTAAAAGTTGTTTTCTCTTCGATTTTTTGAGTGACAGTCTTTTTTTTGCTAGCTTTCTTCGATTGCATAATGAATTTTGTACTAGAGGATTCTCGCTAACAGTTCGGGCGGTTATTCGGGCCCCACCAACCGAACTATATGTGTTGCCTTTTGTTACATGATGTGTTATGCTGGTCCATCATTTATAATTGGCTTGTTGGAGACTTGCTTCTCCGAATGTTGAACATCTTCCAATAAAAGAAAATTCGGAGCCAAAAATCAACTTTCAAGTCACATTCACGCCAATGAAAATTGTCATTTCTATTTAAAAATTATTTTTGAAAAGTCAATGGGGCTGTTGGAGAGAATGGCGGAGCAGAAATACAGAATCCAACCCTAAAAATCTTTGCCCTTTTTACCAGAAGCAGGAAATAAAATCGATCGGAATCGATCAGAATCAAATATATCTAGGCGTCAAAATGGATGTAGATTGTGGCCACACGGATGCTAGGATAGTGGTATTGGTGGTGGATTTTTTTTTCATGGGGAATCTTCATTCCAGGATACACAAGTTATATAAGAAGAGAAAATAAATTGAATCCAATAGTTTTTTAAATGTTTTTCTCCACTACTCTACCTTCCTCTTCACTAGTTCGGGTTATATTTCTCTTGGGACCCAGACACACACACATACAACAACAACAACAACAGTCAAAACATTGCCATCCGACCGACCGACCGAACGATCGACCAACTAGGCCCAAAGCGCAGTCAACCAGGAAAACACTGGCAAACACTGGAATACATTGTGCTACCTACTCATCCTACCTATGGCTTGAGCTTTGGATTTGATTGGACCAAACTGAAACAACACACTCATACAAGCTTCCCAAAAGTGGTATCCAGAGAAGCGGAGTGAGAGGAAAATAACCGAAACTGGTAGCACTTTGGCACATTTCGGATATAAATGATTGCTGCCATAACCGAAGCGTTTCTGCTCTCATTTTTTTTTCGCTCGTATCTCTATCTATCAGAACCATTGCAGCCATTTCCCATAGATCTTCTGGATGCATGTGAAGAAAAAAAAGTTGCTTCTATTTTTTTTGTTATATTTATCTCTTTTGGCTTGTGTTTGGGTTATAATTTTCTTTTTTTGGTTGCATCTACTTCGGGTACTTTGAGCATCCCCAAAGTGTCCATCAACATTCATCTGTTCTGTCTGGTTCTGTTGTCGTTGTTGTGTCTCAAAGCTTTGATTTATATATGGAAAAACAATACAAAAATATATAAATGGAATCGCATAGAAATCATGGCGAAACTAGCCGACAGTATTCTTTTTAGTTTTGGGCTTTCCTCGACGATTCACCGATGTTTCTTCACTAAGCTTCTCTAATATTAGACGGATTTTATGTTGATGAGAAATAGTATCAGGAAGAAAATTTAGTTCATAGTTTCCAGTTCTTATCCAGATAAGATGAGCAACGAAAAAAAAAGAGGTGAACGGTTTTAATTACTAATTTATTCCATTACATAACATTACATAGCTCAACATCATCATAGCCTGAGGATATTTTGGAGCGAAACGGCGACCATCAGGATGAATGTATTTTTCATTCTCCTCTGAATTATCCACCCTGAATTCTGGATTCCTGATGATCGTGGTCTGTCGTGTGGATATCTGCCTTTCAATGATAAGATCCATGATTTTCTACATCATAAAAGTTGTATGTTAGATAAGCAGACAACCAAGCAGACCAACATAGACTCGACCAAGCTAGAATTCTGGGATACTGGTGATCTTGGCAACGTTGCCTGAGCAATTCTATTGAATGGTTCATGATCATGGCCATGGTGGACACGTGATGGGATCATCATCAATTGAATTTACAATCTAATTTACAACAACCCACATCGACATTCTTGAATTCGGATGGTTTAACAACCACCATGGATTTGGTCGATCAATGATCATCAACCACCGGGACAGAGAAAGAGAAAGAGAGCGAGAGAGAGAGAGAGAACAAAAACTACCGACACAATGAAACCTACAGCCTAACAATGCCAATAAACAATAGAGATTGAAGCAGAATTTATGATGATCAAATCTCAACTGACTTTTTATGTCCATTTGCTTATGTTGTTGCTTGTTTCTCGGGCTACATTCAAACATTTATTGTGTCGTTATTGTTCGGTGTTCAATCTTCAGTTCCAAAAAGAGCTGAAGCTGCTGCTGGTGGTGTTGGTGGCGGTGCAAAACCATTACCATTATCATCATCAATACACATTTGAACACAACCAAACCATAAGACTAATGATGGACCGATCAAATTCTGGCGATCCCTAGCGCGCGCGTGTGTGTGTTTGTGTGCGGATGTTTTTTCGGGCTACCCCAACAAGAATAATAATGTCCATAAATTGATGTTGTCCAAGTATTAGGATTGGTTGTCGTTAATGTTATTCAGAACATTTGGGTCATTTGAAGCCAAGTCCATGTAAGTGGTGGTCTTTTAGAACTTGTTC
>JAOZJS010000754.1:1581-21032 GCA_025882695.1 Amerodectes protonotaria
TAAGCTTGGCTGCTGAAGACGGCTCACTGCACACCAACAAGATGCTCACATAAGCATGTGAGACATAGTGTGTGTGTGTGTGTCTGGGCTTATGTTCATTGATTGAAAGGTAAAGAGAGAGAATCATCATTCATCTTCTGGACATTTTTTTTCTTCTAGCTTTTAAATGTGGCTGGCTATGGCCACATATCATACAGGATCATGATTATGATGATGATCATCATGATCGTCGTCGTCGCTATGGAATTGTGGATGGTCTGTTGGTGGTGGTGGAAGGAAGGTAGAATCAGCCAATCAACCAAAACTAACCAGTCAGCAGCCATTTTGGGCCATGTCTGTCTGTCTGACAAGAATGTTGCTTGAAGGAAATGGAAAAATTCATTTGATTACGATAATGACGATGTTTTGATGATTATTTCTTTCCATTGGCCCTAATAGATATGAATCCTAACTATTTTCTTTTTTTCTTGAGAAAGATATCTTCCTCTCTCTCCTCTCTCTATCATATTCATAATTGCATAATTAATATTTTAGCATCCACCAACATCCAGCCAGCCATGACCATCATCTATGATGTTTCAAAGATGGTCAATAACAATTAAGATATCGCCAGAGAGAGAGAGAGAGAGAGAGCGAAGAAAAAGACTTGGCGCCATTCATATTCAGGGTCTTCAGGAAACGCGCTGTCTGTAGTAGGCTAGCCACTGTCTCCTGTCTTGTTTGATTCGCGACTGGCGCCTGTATGGTGAATGGATGACACTTGTGGATACCTCTCTCGGATATTTTTGAATGTCAACCACTTTGGATTTGGATAATAATAATTTTTTTTGTGTTGTGTAATAATTATGGGCATTCATATTAGATAATAATTTATCCACCAGAATTATCCATAGAAATTCCTGGGAAATGATTCCCACACACACACTTTACTTGATTTCGGTTGGACAATGTCCATTGAAAAAAAATAAGAATTATGTAAATTATGTAAATAATTGTGTTCCCACGATCCACCTGTTGATGATGATGATCGTGGTCAATAATCAATCAATAATCGAATTATCCGAGATATTATATTATATAATATTATTGGCATTTTGGTTTTGAGAAATTTTCCCAAGATTTTTTTTTGGGTGATTTATTGGACACCGAGAATGTTTTGCGCAGGTATATAATAAGCTTGCCATTTGTCAGTTTTATCTCCTCCCCCTTTTTGCCCAAAGCTGCCAAAGCGATTAACCATCATTTTGTCTGATTTGATGCTGCTGCTGCAACTTGTTGCTGTGAGCGCTTACCTTGCCATAATTGATCAATTAAAGTATCATCTACTAGTGTAGATTCTTAATTCTTAATCTTCTACCAAAATGAAAAAAAAACATGGCTGATATATCACATTATTAGTGATTACATGTCACATATAATGCATTTTTGTGGACATCGAAATCCGTATACCACACAGTGGATGTGTGTGTGTGGAAGATAAATCATCGTCTTGACAATAAGCCAAGTATGATGAACATGGAAATTAAAGTAAATCCTGCTGGTGTTTGGCAAGAGCACAAGAGATCGGTGCCTATTTAGATATTTGTAATCAAATATCTTTAGCCACCACAAGGAATCCACACACACACACACACACACCAAGCAAATTGAAGTTTAATAATGTTTTTTCTGTTTCTGTTTCGTCTCGTTTCAAGATAAAGTCTGGAAAAAAAGAGACACATTTTGTAAAGCTAGAATAAAGCAAGATAGATAAGACCTTAAAGCCCTTAAGAAATAGACAACAACCACCATTGAACCAAGAGACTAAGAGATTTATGCAATTTGACACCATCGGCTTTAGCGCACCGGCTACAGGTGCGTACACATATATCTGTACACACCTGTAATTTGTGGCTGTAGAAACAAGGTCAAAGGGCAAGTGCGCGTCTTCTCTCTCTCTCTCGCTCTCTCTCTCGTTCTATCGTTCTCTCTTCTGCTTGCAAACGAAACCACATCACTATCAAACCAACAAAGGTGTTGGTAGGAAGACATTGGTATTCGAGGGAGGATCAAAGGTACAGGATATTGGGGTGGGGGGACGAGGTGACAGGCCACAGGGCACCACCAATGGAATCTCTAATCTCATAGGTCACCACCACCACCATCATCAAAGAAGAGATGGTAAAAGTAATGTTAATCCTGTGAAATGAAACACAAAAAAAAATCCGAATGCCGAACTGTCTGTCCTGGTGTCTTGGTGAATCACGCTGTTTATGATCTGTCCCGGGAACTTATTGAAGATATTTGAAGATGTTTGATTTCAAATATGGCAGCGGCGGCTCTTTTGGAGCATCCACAAAAGCAGCAGCAACGGCAGCAGCAGTAAATCACCCACAAGATTAGCAAGGTTTTTTTCCAAAAAACAAAAAAAAATAAAATCCCATCATCAAAATTCCTGTCAAATCGTGGATAGTGTGTAGGCCTCAATCAAGCTCTTGAAGATGAAGCTCTTTTGATTTAGATTGAAGATATTCTCGCTATTTATTCTAGCTATTCGCGCGCTATTGGTTTTGTCCGAAACAAACGCTTGGTTGATCCTTCAAATCATTATCATCATCATCATCATCATCATCAAACTGGACATTAACCTGTTGCGACATTCC
This sequence comes from Amerodectes protonotaria, assembly GCA_025882695.1. Classification (NCBI taxonomy): domain Eukaryota; kingdom Metazoa; phylum Arthropoda; class Arachnida; order Sarcoptiformes; family Proctophyllodidae; genus Amerodectes; species Amerodectes protonotaria. The sequence continues at coordinate 4,224 of JAOZJS010000754.1, forward strand.
AACCAATAATTCCTGTATTATCGGCAAGGATATTCATTGATTCTCCTACCGCCAGAGTGCCTATCCGTACAATCTGTTACTTTGTTTCGTAAATCAATCTTGATTGTTAAGATTTATTTTGATTCCAATTCATTCGGGTTCATCAGTACGTCTTATTCAATTTGTATGTCTCCCTGTCAGGGCACAAGCCAAGCGGTCGGCCAACAAAGAAACAGACACAAACACACACACGGACAAAGTATAAGATCAACAACAACAACAAAAAAAAGTTTAAAATTTCTTCTTGCTTTCGGGTTAATCCGATTATCCTCGAACAAATATGATTAACCCGAATAAGAATAAGAGAATGGTAAATCCCAGAGTGATTATAGCAAAAACAACAACATCGGACAAGCTACAAGCTCCGAAGCATTCTTGGAAAAGATAAAACAAAATGAACGAAGATTGAAGATGCTCAAATCACTTCTCAAGAAAGGGTCTGGGCTGCACGGTTAGATCTAGCGCGTTTCAGGTTACGCTTGTGAACTCACTTGATGCATGCATGTGCGCATCACTTTGGTTTTATGAGCTTCAGGCTTCTTCAACATCCTTGCTTGGCTTGGCTTGGCTTGGCAGGCAAGCTCGACAAAACAAAAACCCTTCCATTGTGGCAAATAATAATAAAAAAAAGCTGAAAAGCTGGCAAAATTGATACAATTTCGTTTCGTTTTTTCGTTTTTGTTGGTTTGAAACAAAAATGATACAAAAAAAAACGTTTCCAGAACATGTTTGCCAAAAAAATAATGGTCCAAAGAGGTCAAATGTCGTGTGTGTGTGTGTGTGTGTGCGATGATAATGGTGTCTGGGGTGTTTCACACCAGCACATGGTTTCCATCATTTGGATACGGCGCGCAAATGGCCGAATGCTGTTTGGTTTCTTTTGGTTGGTTGGTTTGACAAAAGACACTCGTAAAAAAAGCGTTTTGAATTCAAAGCTTTAAATCATAATCATATAATTATAATTATGATTATATTTCTGGCCAGAAAATCAAAACGACGTCAAAGAAATAGGCTGTCTGTATTTTTGAATACACAGATTGTGTGGTCCACATTGGTGGGCGGGCTGGCGGGCGTACGGCCTTTACACCGGGATAGTATACCGTTTACGGTGTTGTGATGATGATGATTTTTCTCGTAGACACCAGGTGCTTTCCTGGGGGGACCATTTTCCAAAAGAGAACCGGAGGGAAAGGGGTTAAATTGTCGGCACCGGATGTGCTGCTGCCTCGTATAAAACTGGTGAAAAAGCGAGACGGAGGTGATGAAGATGGAGGAAATTTTGGCCAAAAAAAAATACGAATGGTCGCAATTGTTCTCACCATCATAACCATATCAGCGCCTCGACCACCCTCAAATCAGTGTGGTGGAATTATATCATATCATCAACGATTCAAACAATCCTCTCTCAACCTCGGTGTGTGTTTCTCTGGGATTCGTGTGTGTGTGTGGAAATTTTATGTGTCAAAACATTTTTCCTCTTTTTTTTCGGTCAACATGCACTGGTTAACAAACATCATCATCATGTGCCCTTCTCGCCACCATCAACCATCAACCAACCATCAACGCCAACTACAAGGACGAATATTTCTGGCGTTCGTTCGCGCATATGTCACATACACACCATGGCCACCATGGCCACCACCATCCACCATCGTTGATATTCGGCTTTCGGGAAAACAACACAACCAACCAAAACAAAATTTCCTTTTTTTTCGTTTTGTTGTTTCTTCGCCTTGGTGTGATGGTGATCAACACTCTGAAAAAATATAGTGTGTGTTCGTGTGAGTATGTACGTTTGGAGAAAGTGCATCAAATTACCAAAAAAGCCCGATTCTCACTCTCACGATTTTCCCCTCTCGCTGGCTCTCGCTATTTCTGGACAATGTTTGATCCTAACAAGGAATAGGAATAATAACCTCCTGTTCACACGACAGCGCACCATTTTCAAGCTGTATATTATAACAAACATCGTATCGTATCGTATGGGGACATCATCAATTTGATGTTGATGAATGCGATGGTGTTGCAGGGATACGCTCAAGCTGGTTGACATGAACACTTTTCTTTCTCTTTTAAGCCAGCTTGGCTTGGCTTGGTTTGGTTTCTCTTTTTATTAATGATAATCTTATCGTATGACAAACACCACCAACACCCCCAAAAGAACACTCCATGGTTAAAGCCTTGGATTGCGCTTGGTTGATGAACTAAACACCAAAATCCGAAGAAGATGAAACGCGCGCGCGGTGTGTTCAGCGTGTGTTCGGATGCAAATCCAAGACGGGCAAATGCCCTAAATTTCCAGCGACACGATATCGACTTTCGATCTACGACCAAGGAGTGTGAGGATCGTGGAGACTTAAGCAAATTTGTCATTATTACACCCTGCCACTGGCATCACCAAAATGACACCAATCAAGACACATTGGTGATCACTTTCTTGTCCGTGTGTCTTAGTCCAGTCCGACGAATTTGTCGTGTTGCTTGTCGAGTTGTCGTTGAGCTTTAAGTTTTCGCTCGCTTGCAGCAGTGCTGGTCGATTCCTGAGGCTGCAGACCCTTGTCAAATCTTCTAAATCAAATCTGCTAATTGGTCTTTTTCATCACAATTAAGATGGCAAGTAGTGGAGGGAAGTGAAGAATAAAACCGAAAAAATAATTAACTTTCATGGTATGAACATCATAATTTTGGTTGTTCTGCCCAACAAGGAGAAACAACAGTATCAGGAGTATCAGTAACAGTACACAGGAGTCAGGGTCATCAATGCTTTACTAGTAATGCTTTTCGCAAGGACATTTTTGTATGTCCCGCCCATTTTTTTCGCTGGCTACCAGGATTAGGGAGGAGCTAAACAACATTTGGCTAAGTCCCAATCAAATCACAATTATACACATTATCGACCATTACAAAATTTTGAATAAATAAAACTTTCATCCACCAGTAGGACCCTCCTCCTCTCATTTGCATTTTGCGGTGCGCAATTTCGCAAGCAAACAAAACTCAACTTGATGTTCAAGCCCAGCAAGCATCTTTTTCATGTTTGAAAATTTGATGCGGTCAACAATGCGGATGCGCTTTGCGGGATTAAAATTGACCGCACACACACATTCTCAGATCATCATTCAGATTGGTTTAGGGCAAACTGGGAGAGAGAGGGGGAGGAATTGAATACCAAACCTCAAAATGTGCATGCATGGTGTATGCCGGACAGGCCCGAAAACCGCTCAAAAAACAACACTTACCAAGAATCCGCGTGATGAAACAAATACACCAAGCGTCGTTGGTTTTTGTTTTAATAATAGGCTTTAGTCTGGTGGTGTGGTGGTGGACGATCCACAGCAATTAATTATTCAAACCTGAAGGCCCAGAACAAGAGAGAGAGCAAAAGATTTTTAACCCAACCAACAATTAAAACAAAAAAAAATATTGTCCAAAAACCATCAACCACCAACAACACACAATCAAGATCCTTCCCTCAATAATGGGAGGAGTGGTGGTGGTGGTGAAAACCCTACAATACCCTGAATTCTGCTTCTCGCATTCTCGATGAGGTTAATTGTTGAACTGGGAGGGGGAGGGGAGGAATCATTTTTCATCTTCACGTCACAAAACTCCAAAAAGGACTTGGGAAGGACCTGAGGACCTTAGGGTCGAAGAGTGATTGCAATCCTCCTCCTGGGCCAGTTTGGTCTTTACCTGATCGATAATTATAGCCTTTTTGTGATTGCAAATTTGTTCAAACTTTCAATAATTCAAAAACAACAACCAGCACCACCACCACCACTATCACCACCCTCCAGGTTTGAAGAAGATGATCACCACCAGACCAAAAAAAATCACCATTCTTCTTCAATCTTCGGGCGACAGATTAATTGTCGGTTATCTTTGGTTTTTGTTTTTTGGTTTTAGTTCTGGGTAAACCAATCAAATGACTTACGGTCCATTCTGGCCCAAAGCATTCAGGCAATCCCCTTCGCAATTCGGGTCCAAATTCGGGAATTTGGATGCGTTTTACAGTAGTCCTGTGGGTTTTCTGCTGGAGCTGCTGCTGCCAAAGGTCAACAGGAATTTTTGACCTAAGCAAGAAACATGCTTGGAGGAGAAATCCCTGTGGTCTTTTTTCGAGGCCCCGTAAAATTGAATGCAATGCAATCTATTATGTAATTGGCACTCATTAACGCAGATGTTTGGTATTTGCAAGTGTGTGCAAGTGTGCACAAGTGTGCCCGGTAAGCTTACGTGGCGAGCTAAGATTCAAAAATCCGAAAAAAGGTCAAAATCCTCGAGGTTTTCCCTCCCCCACCCAACGAAAGATATTCTCGTTGAGGATTGCACGCACACACTTGTTGCGCTGTTATTATTGTTATATTGGTTGTATAACACTTGTCATATTGTCATTTGAGATCTAAAAGGATCATATTGCTCGGGGATCATAACCATTTTAAAAATCATTTCGGTATTTCTCTGTGTCTCGCTCTCACCAAGGATAATATTGCTATACACACGGGCACTTGAAGGGAGATGTTTTCCAAGAATCCACATCCCATATAACAATGGTGGTTGATGGCTTTTTCCTCTTGTTATTCCTGGAGATTCCTCTCTCTCGCTTGCTCTCTTGCTCTCTCTTGAATCACCACTAAAAGACAATATCATTCAGTTTGGCCATCATGTTGCAAATTACCATGATGGTAGTATCATCATCATCATCATCATCATCATCAATAAATTTTGTTTTATGTTCTCTTTCATTTTGGGCCACCATCTCACCACCATTTCAAACGATGTTTGAGAGAATAAAAAAAGTTTCTTGTTCTTGGACGACGACGACCACGACCAAGACCAAGACCTCGACCGTATGACCGTATGACAACGTTTCGCGTTGAAGACAATAAATTATTAGATGGATCGTTGGATGGCCGAAGTTTCGGTGTTTCGGTTTTTTTTGTGTCGGACAAGGCACAGCTTGCTTGCTTGCTCGCTTGCTCATCATTGCTTTCACATGCCAATCTGCATACTATGCAAATGGTCTTTGAGCGAACAGAATCACAGGCCTATGGACATTGTCCATCACAACCATCGCGGAACCTTTTAGATCAACCCCAACAACAACAAGACAACAAGAACAAAAGACAAGCGATGTTTTTCCAATTTAGTGCTGAATTTACCTCTGAACACTTAAAAGTGCAAAACAAAAAAAAAGCTTAATTAAAACGATCATCATTGGGCTTTCGGGTAGACACCAGCTCAAAGTAAAAAACATTTCTCATTGGAAATCAACCTCAAACCTGTAATTAGCCCGAAAAAAAATAGAAAGCTTAAAGACAAGGGGGGCCAAGGTAGCAGAGAGAGAGAGAGGTTATCTGAAACAACAACAACAAGAGTTCCATTGTGGTTTACCATAGTGGTCCACAGGGCTAGGCTATGCCTCGCGGTGTATTAGTGGTGGTGTGGTGGCGGTGGCGGTGATGGCCGTGGTAGAATATGCAAACGCACAAATTTGTACTTTGTAAGAATTTAGGAATCATTTTTCAAAAATGATCCTGGACTGCTGCTGAAGATCATGATCCAGACAATGTTGACAACGAATGACCTTAGGGATTTAGCCTGGGATTTAGCCAGGGAATTCCTCTAGCCACACACATTCCACTAGCATCTTGGTGGAAATGAAGATCACTATTTTTAAAAAAAAATCCCGGGCCTAGAAATCGATCTGTGGTCCTCATTTATTTATTTCTCTTTTCTTAAAGGTAAGGTGTTGCATAGCATTCATCATCATCATCATCGTATACACCTGAGCACCTGATTTCCCCCGGACAATTATTGTGTCATTATTTAAATTTTTCGAATAATAAAATGTGATCACATATTTTATCCGATCCCAATTGGTAATTTAGTCGATGGTTATGGCGGCATTTTCTTGTCTTATTATTCTGATGACCAAGAAGACGACGTCGACGTCTTGGCGCGTCTTGACATTCGTCGTCGTGACTGGACAAAAAAAAATCTGCTTCTTTTTCCTCTCTCACTCTCTTTGGCGAATAGCCAGACAAAATAGCCCAATGTGATGTCGGTGATTTATATTTATTTTACAAAAAAAATTATTTGGCCTTTGTGTGGCTTATGATCATCGCGACTGCCCGCCGCATAACAACAACACAATGTTCTACCACGGCCTTGCACTTATATGCGTGTGTGTCAACCCCTAAGGATCATCACGACATCATAATAGCATTCTCTTATTGGTCATAAGATGGTCACACACACACCCGATAATATTCTAAGCAGTAATTCTAAAATCGTGCCGGTGATGAATAACAAAATACGTGTGTGTGTGTTGAATCATTTTATCTCAAAATGGACCTTGAAATTCGTCTGATTTGGAGCACACCCACACCCGCACACACCCACGAACAATGATTGGACAGAGAAAATCAAACAAAATCAATTATACCATACCGTTGGTCGCGAATCGGCTGGCTGGGTATCATTTTGATATCATTATCTCATTGGATTGATTTTCCAATGCCATCAACCACCACCACCACTTGTTGCTGGTTCTTGTTCTTTTTTTTGTAACGGATACTTGAGGCCGCCGCCATCAACGCTTAATTTTCCTCTGGTTTCTATGAATACCAAAAATAACATCGATATGGCTTCTTTTCAAGTAATTGGATATCCTTCGGGTCTTGTTTATGGACCTGATCGCTGATCTATCGGTGCCGTTGGTGCTATTCATTCATTGTCTGCAAAGAAGAAAATAACCATCTTAAAACACTAGGCGATATCTGACACTTGTCGCTTGACGCTGGTCGCTTAGCACTTTTGAAACAATCTTTATTTTTTTCCGTTGTTGGAAAGAAAGAAAGTAAAATAAAAATTGTGGCTGGCCCAATCAAAATCTTCTGTCTGTTTGCTGAAACATGTTGTCATTTCATTTCATTTTTTTACTGAATCGCGTAGACTGACTTTTTCTCGGGTGGTTCTTGTTGTAGTTGTTGTTGTTGTGGCATTGTCAGTGGTGGTGGTAATCAATCTCCTCGGGCTCATCTCGTTTGTTTCTTTTGATCTCTTTTGGGTCCTTTTTTTTCGAGGTTCTTTCAACCAAATCTCTTGGTGGTTTGGTTCCAATAAGTCACACAGAATCAAGTACAAATAAGTCTGCCGCTAGCCAGAAAAAGAGAGAGAGAAAGTGACTCTCGCGCGGTGAGGGCCCCCAGTGATTCAATTAACTCCTTGCATGCGTGTGTTTGACTGTCCGACTATCGCTTTTTTTTTGTTTGACCCGATCAAATGACCAACATACAGTGGCACTTTCTTTTGTTCTTATTATTATTATTATTGGATCTTGTTTGAGACAATTTGACGACTAGACGGACCCAGACTGTTGCCCTCCATGTTCCCCCTCGAAAATGTTTTCCATTCATTGTCGCTGGGTTTTTTTGGCTAACTTGGAAAAAACCGCCGATCTCTTTCTCTCTTTTTCTCTCTGGTCCTGAGGACCTTGAGGACCTTGAAGATTTTTCACTGAAAGCTTCGAGGCCCTGCACACCACTTTTTTCAATCATCAAAAACCTGATTTGTTTGAAATTAAAAAAAGCAGAAGAAGCAACAAGTTGTTACGCAACATGCAAATCATCATCATCATTTTCTTTCGGCTGCTTAGCGCTTATATTATTCAGCTTATATTGCTTATTGATTGACAATGCTTATGCGTGATCATTTTAATGATTTTTTACTAATTTATATTAAAGCGGCTGAGGGAAACGTCAAAGTTCCACCCTCCAAAATCAAAAGGCAGGCCGAAGCGATAGCCAAGCAATAGCCAAAGCAGCGAAAGCGGCTATGAATGAAAAGGCGAAAAGCCAATAGCAAGCAGACAGGCGCCAAGCACTGGTGTCGTTGAGAAATGAACTTCAACGACACACACACACAAAAAAAACTAGTAGGCGTCTCCGTTCTAGCGTCGAATACGCGATTGCGAATGCCGATCGATCGATCGAACGAGTGAATTAGTGTGAAGGCTAAAGGATTCCCTCCCCTGGCAAACAGATTGATTAGTTCAGCTTGACTAGGCCCAAGACTAGCTATGGTATGGGATTTTCTTTCGACTTTTTCTTTCTCTTTTCTCGTTTCTGTTTCAAGGATCTTCAACACCAACCACCAAAACAAACATACAAGACCTAGCTACAATAGACCCTGGCAGCGTGTGTGTGTGTGTTTTGGCCGACAATGCCACCAACCACAAAGCCTTAATCACTTTAGGCCCGACAAGTTTGGCACTTGTGGTTTTCGGCTTTTGATCTACATAAAAATTCGTCTAGTCGTCTAAGATTTTGTCCAAAAAAAGTGTAGAGTGTCGATTAACAATTGAAGATGGAAATTAGACGTTCACGACAATGGTCAACAATGATTCTGATCCGTTACGGCTAGGACCATTGAGATCGGTTTGTCCTTGTCGAGGATCCTTGCGCTGGATGGACGACATAAGAGCCTGTTCTTGAGACAATTCAGGAGAAAATAGGAGGTTCTGATCAGCATAGGTTTTTTTCTGCTAATCGATGATGTCAATGATCAGCCAGATATTCGACAGCCGGTTAGCGAACGAACTCGGTGTCGGGTCAATCATTATCATCATCATCATCATCTGGTTTGATTCACAAAAACCCGACCTATGCTTACGCCGGGCTGCCCGTGTATTTGATAATAATAATTGACCCAAAAAAAAAGAAGTGCAGTAAGGTCTAAGGCTGATGATTGCGGCCCGAGCGTGTTGTGTCATACACTCGCCAAAAAACTTGGCAGATCCAAAGTCCCTAATTTTCTCGATTCTCACAGTAAATAAACGATTGTTTTCCACTGTTTTTTGTGCATGAACCTAATCAAAATTGACGACTGAAGTCCGCGTCAGGCCATTATGGTGTAATAATAGGGCTTTGCCGAGGCTAGGCCCCAAGAGAGAGAGAGAGAGAGAGAGAGTGAGTGAAAAATAAGGATCTAAATGAGCTTAGCTTTGGAACAAAATTGGTAATTCAATTAACACTCCATGAAAAATGTAGCTCATGAAGTCATGGTGGTGGTGGTGGTGTCTACCCCGACATCAAATGTCCATTCTCTGGCCCTAAAGGTTACAAAAGCAAGGTATCAATCAAGGGCCGATCGAGGGACTGATCTGTTTTGATGATTCAACTACTACCCGATCCTATGATCATGATCATCATCATCATCATCATTATTTTTTTTCTTTGAACGTCGGAAATGAACGATTAAGGACATTTAGCCACTGGTTAATGGATGGGCGTTTTCGAACAACACAAGCCACATAACGCGTATGTTCTCTATATGATCCAGTGGCGGTAACCACTGTAGTGATGATGGTGACCATGGTGGTCATTAGTCGGAGGAGCAACCGACAAAGTTTGAAAAAAAGTCAAATTTCAAAGCAGCATTTGACTGTGCTCCAAAATATGGTTCTGTGAATGGGGAAATTCACTTTACTAATGAAATTTTAATGAAGCCAGCTTACACAGGCCTAGTTCAGGCCTAGTTTTGATAATTCCCTAGTTCGATATTCCGGTGTTGAATTGCTTAACTCTTTTGGCCCTACCGTCCTGGACGAGCTTATGTGATCATCGTATAATTAAGGTTGATTTAGTCGGGCGGCAAGCGCTTTTTTTCGATCACAAAGAATCGTATCCCGAAATCTTGTGATGACCTTGACATTGGCCTCCAAGCCCACAAGACCTTGTGTTTTGACCTTCGATCAAAATCGATAAAAGAACCTAAAAATAGACCGGACAGTGTCCAGTAGCAAATGGTGTGAAGTTTTATTTTTTTTTTGAAACAAAGATAACACTAATCATGATACTGGAAACTGTATTTCGGTGGCCTGGCCCAATGGCCTGAATGGTGGTGATCAGTCGGTTTTATCTGTTGTTGGCCTGAAGGTTTTGGTTTCAATATTGGTTATTATCATATTTTACCGGCAAATTGATTAGGTCAAAACGTTTGCTTTAGCTCGTTCGAAAAGCTTTAGAAAGGCGCATTGACTTTACAAGACAAGCATTGGCTAATTAGATTATTAAGCTTCTCAATCATTCAAACCAAAGACATTCAGATCATTTTGAAAAATCTAAACTGGAACTTTTCCTTTTTCTAGTCTCTCTTTTTTCGTTTTGTTTTTGTCAAAAGACCGCACCCGAAATCGCCTATTTCGGTTTCGGTTTTGTCTGCCTGTGCCTTGTGCTTTGCGAATATTATCTCAGCTCCAGGGGCCAAATGCTGATAGGAAATACGGAAAAACGCTCTAGACTAAATCAGGCCAATTATCACACCTTTTCATAAGAAGCTTGCTGATCTTGATAATCAAGGTTGTCGAAAAATTTGGCTGGATTTTTCAAAAGATCCTGAACTTAAAATCTAAATCAAAGGCAGACCAAAATCCATAGCAGATTCAATTTTCAATTAATGCTCTTTTTAAATCAGTGTAGAGCAACCAGTGGCCCATCAAACAGCATATTTTTGTTCGGCCCACCAAGCTATCCTCCACAGGAGACGAAGCTATTATTCCTCTTTCTGATTGGTCCAGTGAAGATTTGACCCGATGACGAGACTCACTACAAACAGAGTAAAGGCGCTCAGCTTTAACCAGTACAAGTCTGTGCATGTTTGACGCCTACAAAAACCGTTTTTCTCTCTGATTGGTCCAATGTGATGATTTGACCTGATGACGAGACACACTATAAACAGCAGAAGAAGGTGTATCCCTCTCTCTGATTGGTCCAATGTGTATTTCTGTACTGAGCTGTTCAAAGATGTCGCAGGTCTCGATTCTATACTACTTTATGCCCGCTAAAATAAAATTTAAAATTTGTTCAACAGGTTGCTCGCCTCTGCTTTTGAATGATGCGGCATTCTTGAAAACTTACACACACACGCATGTGTACCATATTATTCAAAACAAATAGTTGAATTTATCGTTTCAAACGATAGGCGTTTGTGTGCAATTGTGAATTACGAACCGCGCCTTTTCGCGCGGAAAATCGAACGACGGAAAGATCGCAAGTAAGTCGCGTATTGTCGTTTTCATTTTCATTAAAGTTTTTTTTACGCTTCTAATTCAAAATAACCAACATTGTGGCCGCCCATTTTCATCATTGTTGGTAATATACACTCACACACGCACGCACACAAAGGTTTTGTTGATTGTTGCTCTCGCTCTCTCTACCTCCCTCTTCTTCTATTTGATATTTCAATCATCATCAATATCATCATGGTATTCATGGTGGTGGTGGTATTCGAATCCATCCATTGAAATTTGACCCTAAGGTCAAATGTCAATTAAACACTATCATCATCATCATCAGCAGTAGCATCCAACCTTTCTGCGTGTGTGTGTGTGTATCATTAAACATCGAACTATTTCATTCATTCATTCATTCATTCATATTTTTTCTGGTGTGGATTCTACAATCATCATCGTCATCGTCTTTTGTTTGGCTGGGCTGCGCAATTGCACTGTGTTGCTTTGTCTGTCTGTCTCCTCCTCCTTCTCTTCTTTCGACAATGTACAACGATAGCGAGCTGTGAATATAATGTTAATAGCTGTATAGAGATGCTTCAACCAATAATCATCAAGAATGGTTTCCGATGTTTCCGGCGCACTGACTCGTGTGCCTATGCGCTCGCACCATCATCATCATCATCAAATCATATTAAACAAATTGAAACTATCCACCATCAACCGATGTTACCGAATAAATGCAACAAAAAAATATGAAGATAAGATAATAGCACGATGGTGGCGAAAACCACAGGCTAATTGAAGATCACACACACACACACGGGGCCGAGTGGTAAGATGGCTGTTGTCCATTGGCTGGCTGACCGGCTCGCTTGCTTGCTCTCGCTCTCTCTTTCTATCGAAGATAATTTGTGATGGTTGTCGTCGACGAACTAGTCGCGTGTTGGTACGCGCGATTCGCGATCCCCGATGCGATGGAGATTCCGATTTCGATGGTCAAATAGGGACCACCACCTAATCTTACAATCTCAAAATGGTTATTGCGGTGTGTCACACACACACACACACACCTGCCCTAGGACCTTGAGAAAGTGTGTCATCAATTTAGCCATCATCGTCAATTTATGCAATATCAACGTAAAATGATTGTTTTTTATTATCGAAAAAAATAGGTGAAAAAAACAAGAAATAAAATGAAATCAATAGCCAACAAAATTTTTTCGTTGAGCTTGTTTTGGTGGCTGTTAGCAGTTGACCAGAGTTTCGATTGATTTGTAAAGTGAACGAGCCAATGATGATGGTTTGGTGGTTAAAACAGTTGGATGAAGATGGTCCGATTGGGCTGAACCACATCCATCAGCAGCATCGGTGGTGGTGGTGGGCAATGCATGAATCAACATGTGCCTACGTAGATCACAATTACGGCGAAACTCTTTGCCACATTTTTGACAATTGAATGGTTTTATATCAGTATGCGTCAACAGGTGTGTCTTCAGGTTTGATCTTTGATTAAAGCCACGCCCACAAAGATGACATTTATGTGGGGAGTTTTCTTGATGTAGGATCCGATGTACGGCCAATGTACGCGATTGGCAGAAACCTTTACCGCATTCGGTGCATTTGAATGGTTTCTCTTTAGAATGGATAAATCTAAAGTTTTGAAAAAATCAAACATCAATAAACATCAATGATCTAAGCTTAGAGAATAAACGGATTTTCTGTTCAAGGATAATCTCACTAACCTATGATCACGAAGATGATCTTGGCGCCGGAATGCTTTACCACAAATGTCACAATTGAACGGTCTTTCATCGGTATGGGTACGTTCATGGATCAACAGGTTGTAGGATTTGGTGAATTGTCGTTGACAAAAACGGCAAATGAACTTTTTTCTCTTTCTTCTGCCTCCAATCAATTTCCTATCATCGATTATATCCATTTTATCGGAAATTGAGCTATTTCCCTGAACAACGTTGATCTCTAGCTCTGGTGGATCTGGTTCGGTGGCCGATTTGGCCAAATTAGCGAAATCAAATCTTCGAGGTTTATTGGTATTAGATGGTGGCTTCAAGTCGATTGTGTTGGTAGTGGTGGTTGTGGTGGTTGAGAATGATTTTTCATGTTGCTGGAACTTGATTTTGGTCAAATTCAAAGGCGGAGGAGACATTGATGATGTGGACAATGATGATGATGATGATCCACTGTCCATGGAGCTAGCTCCAGGCGTATGAGGAGGAGTCAACAGAACATTCATGGCCGATTTCGATTGATCCATCATCGTGGTTTTCTTTACGGAATTCCGTTTCTGATTAGATGTATCCGGATTGTGCAACAAGTGCGATGTTTGGTTGCAATCTGATTTGAGAGGCAAAAAAAATCAACAAAATCGAAATGGAATTTTAAAAAATTGCTTTAGGAACACGGATGTTTGCTCACACCATGCACTTGATCAAGGTCATAGGTCGATTGGTTAAGTGTTTAAAGCTTAAAGCTTAAATAGAGAACATTGAATGAATGATGGAGGTGAATATGAGCGTAGGTGCCACACCTTCATAATACCTTCATTGAATATTCAATCACACAGGTACACAGGTGAATTATTGGGCCCATACAAATACAAGTTACTTATTTTCCTGAATGACCTCAAGCCCAGAATCAACTGTTATTGCTACTGGTTGTCCACACCTGTTAAAGGTGAGGTCCATCATTCTCTGACTATGAAATTTTGCTCGCTATAGCTTTAGGTCCGGGTTTTAGCATGGGAAAATGGGTCAAAACTCAAGTTCCTGGTTGGCGCGTTTTTAGCTAGAAGAACCGGCATCTTCTTGTTACCGACCAATAAAAAAAAGACAAGGGAACAGCATGCCAGAACAGAAACTTACGATTATCATTGTACTGCAACAGTGATGCTGGATAATGGTGTTGTGGACCATTGTCATTCTGATTATTGTGGTGATGATGATGATGATGATGTTGATTGAATTGTCTGGAAGCCATCGGTTGTATTGTAAGACACGGTTGTTGGTGAAATTGATTGAAAAAATGATTCAATAAAACTTGATGATGATGATGGTGGTTATTATTATTATGATGATTATTAATAATATTTTGATTATAATAATGTTGTTCAATTGGATGCTGATGGTTAGGACCACCACCACCACCATCATTGGGTGCAACCATTGTTGAACATGATTTGAATAGAGCAGTTTCCGCAAGGTTTTCATCAATTCTTGGCCGTAACATGGATAATTGATGCGGATTACGGTGATTAGGATTTTGGTGATGAGCGTTGGCCAACAGATAATGTTGCAGCAACATATTGGCCAATGCAGATTGTCGTTTTTGTTGTTCAACGTTGTCGTTGATCATTGTTAAAATGCTATGTGAATATCGAAATAGATTTAATGATTCGAAAATTGAAATCGCGACCAAGTCAAATGATCATCGACCAAGCGCACACATTCAGACAAAATTCGGGATACAAATACGCAGACAAGCAACAAGCTTGAAGTCACGATGGCTACTGAAGATGAATGTTCAACTAGTTGTGCTACTTATTTTGGTTAGGTTCGTGTGGAATGGGCCAGCCAGCACCGAAACTTGCGTGGTACGTGAAACGATAAAATGTTCATACAATGTATTGAACAGAACAGAACAGAAGCGATACCCAAAGGACAAAGAGTGTACCAACAGCGTCCGAGACAGTGGAAACAGTAGAAACAGCAGAAGGAAAGAGAGAATGAGAGAGAGAGAGAGAAAGAGAGCGAAAGTTGCGATTGGCTGCAAAAGCAACAGCCCTAAATGCCCTAATAGTGATAGGTAGCAGCAGCAGCCAAAGTTGATTGGTAGCTGGAAGATAAGCTCCGCCACCGTACCGTAGCCAAGCGCGCAATGTACAATACACACCAGTATTACGCATGGCAATGCCCTGCACACTACACACTATGGTTCGTTCGTTTGTTCGTTCAGATTTTCGCTTCTTTTTGTTTAAGGGAACGCCTTGCAACCAATGCATCCAGCCAATCAACACTCTTGTAAGACGCGCTGCTTGCTTTGTATGCGCGAAGATGTGTGCGCGCTCTGTACTATTGAAATTGGGCAACATTTTTTTTTTAAAAACTACGTTTGGGGGCAACATCTTACATGATATTATTATTATTATCGTTGGCGACAAAGGCTTGATGTTTGTGAGGCTATCAAATGGCAATGGGAATGAAATTTGCAAAGGGGTCAGTGATCATCGTTATAATCATCGATCACCGATCGATCATTGATCATGCAGAAATGAATGCTTTGGAAAATGCCGATTCTCTGATCGGCATCCATTGAAGATCCGCTCTCAAAGCAAGGTGGCTTATTATTATTTTGCCTTTCGGTTATCTTTTCGGTTTGTTTTTTTCGTTGGTATTGGCTGGTTTTTCCAGAATCAATCAATGCGGTCAACGTTTTAGCTTTTAAAACAAAATGATAGCGCACCACACACACACCCGCACACCCGCTCCCCAAAAGTACTGTTTGTTGGTTTGGTTTGGATTCCAGCTGGATATCTGGAGAATCCTAGAAAAAAATATACGTGTTACATGATACATGATGCTGTGCTTGATTCTGCTTGGATTTTTGCTTGTTTGCTTGCTTGCCATTCCTTTGTTCTTTTCCAGGTTCACCCGGATTGATCGATTGATGATTGAACCCTAAGTATGTGTGTGTGTGCCTCAAAAAGATGTATGTCACACACACACACACATCTCTGCAGGTGATCAGCGCTCAGCTTGCCTAAAGGTAAAGGAAGAAGAAGAAGAAGAAGAACAGGACACATTTCAGGATGAATGAATTCAAACTGTGAAGCTCGGCGGCGGCGGCAGCCAGCCGTGCTTTGTTTTCCAGATTCATCACCACAACAACAACAACAACGAAAAATAAGATTATTGTATGCAAAACAACACACACGCTCACATCTTTAGATGGATGGATGGATGGATGGTCACCCCCAGGGCTACCTGAGCTCTGAGCTTGCCTGAGTCCTTGTGACCATTGTGATAAACGATTGTGAACGAAACGTTTTGGTGGTTCATCAGATCATCGCACCAGAATCGTACTCTGCATTGATTATCGATTGTGGAAGAATCCAGTGTACAGTGTGTAAACTTTTTTCCTCAAACAAACCTTGAACATAGGCCTTGAAGCGAACCGCGCGCGCATCAATTCACTTGAACAGAAGTTCGTACGATTTACGAACGAACGAACGAACTCACTAGCGCGAACGAAGCTTATTTTTTGAAGACTTGAAAGTTGTCGCTGTAACATGGCCAGCCAAACAGCCATGTTTTAAACAAGAAGAATAAAATTTTTTAGAGCTGCTGCTGCTGTTCCTGTTTTGATTGATCATCTCTCTGTCTCATGTCTCTAGGTCTCTAGGTGTGCGAAGAGAACATCCATCCGAAATGCCCGTAAGATGCCCGAATGGCAGGAGAAACAGCGTAGGTCTTATTTTTCTGGTAGTTAGGTTAGCTAGGTATTCATGATGATCATAATGATGGTGGTGGTGGTGGTGGGTCCAAATTGATTATGTTTCAATTCAAAGTTGACAAACGTTGAAACCTCGTAGCCCTGTTGACATGCTAACATGCATTGCTCTAGTTCAGTGTTACCCAAACTTTTTTGTGTCGTAGACCCCTTGCATTGTTTTTTCTTGTTCACGT
The DNA here is from genome assembly GCA_025882695.1 of Amerodectes protonotaria. Classification (NCBI taxonomy): domain Eukaryota; kingdom Metazoa; phylum Arthropoda; class Arachnida; order Sarcoptiformes; family Proctophyllodidae; genus Amerodectes; species Amerodectes protonotaria. The sequence goes on from JAOZJS010000754.1 coordinate 20,982, forward strand.
AGACCCCTTAGCACCTGATAATGATACCTGATACCTGCTGTCATAGACCCC
>JAOZJS010000755.1:0-20977 GCA_025882695.1 Amerodectes protonotaria
AACCCTTGGCACACACACTATCTATGGACAATTTAGGTCACACCCACATCTCCACCCACAAAAAATGGATCCAGGTACTTTTGGTTGATGGACTTTCCAATGTTCTTTGCACAATGATCTTGGTATCCGCTTCTTTCGAGTACATCTGAACCGAAAATATTCGTACACTACATACACACATGAGGATTGTACACTACAAAATCCAGAATCTAGAATCCAGAATGGATGGATTGGATGGTCATCCATTTTGTGTGTGTCCAAAATTTCGCACCCGAATGTTTCGCCCCGAATCACATTCACATTGATGGTGGTTAATGTTCGTGTTCGGTAACCCACAACCGCCCACACCTACACCGCCGCCGCGCCCCCTGTACTAGTGCTAAATTCATAAATATTCATAAATCTGTCAAAAAACACACGAACACAATTACAATTGGTGATGCTAGATGGGAGAGCAAAGCGTGTATTTTTCCGTAATATGTATGTACGTTTTTTGGTTGGTTTCATTTCGATCTTCTGTTACATAAGAAAGCGAGAGAGAGAAAAAGACGTTCTCAACACTATTCATTATTATTAGTGAAGTGGTGTTTGCTATTTATTTATTTATAGAGCTTTCATTACGTTTTTGTAGGCGGAGCTTCAGTCATGGACGGAGCTTTGTCATAGGAGCTGTCAGAGCGAGAGAGAGTTATAGGTTTCGTCCTACTTCTCGAAGTGTGTCGAGTGGCGATTGGGGACAGTCTGTCAGTGGAGGGGCTCGGTCTGTTGGTGCGCGCATCCTTGATTGGTGGTGTAATATGTTCGAAAGGGAGCGGCAGCAGCAGATTGCTGTTGTTATGTAATAAAACAAACAGGCAAAATATGAAAATATCCTATTTTTCTGCGGAAGTAAAATGATGATTATGTAATCGATTATTTGGATCCCGACTATCGAAATCAGTGCAAAGCGAGCTAGCCAATCAAGTGCCATAGCGAAAAACTATTAATAAAATTATTTTTGGTTCCAGTTCTGGTTCTGGTTGTATGTTTTATTGCTAGTAATAAATTTTATATAACCAACCAATCAAAACAACAAATTGATATCATCATGTAATTATTGACTGCACGCCATCTTCCTAGTAGATCCATTGGATCCTTTGGATCCAAGGCCAAAGGATCCAGAGGATCCAGAGGATCCATCTGGATTTTGAGCGATATCTTCATAAACAAAACAAAACAAAACCAAAAAAAAGAGAGTATCCACAAGAGCATCATCTAAAATCATTTGGATTTCCATGATGAATCCTTTGGAACAGATTGATTTCCAATAAAAATAAGTATAATCTAGCAGCCAGCCAAAAGGGCTAAGCGAAACAAGTTTTTGGTGTTGCCATTTGTATGTGCGTAGGTCCATGAACCTCGAAAGAGGATTTGTGGGGGTCTGGGGAATCCCCAGCAAAAACTTCTGTGTCCATCATTCATCGAGATCTGATCCGATTCAAAATAAGCTTCTCTTGAGGACAGCAGCAACAGCAGCAAAAGCAAAAACAAAATCCAATCAAATCTGTTTGTTTTTGTTCAATCATGTTCCACGGAGAGAGAGACAGAGAGAGAGAGAGACAGAGAATCGGATGTTCGGAATTATAAATGAACAACAACTACAACGACAAACTTAATGTCATTTTCAAGATCCTAAGACGCCGGTGGTGGAAGGGATGGGCGCCATGGCCCGGGATCATTATCCTTTGGAGATTATGATTGAAAAGAATGAGAGAGAAAACAAAAATTCCAAAAGTTCACAGCAACAACAATAAGGATCCAGACGCCCACCGCCCGCGAAGAAGAAGAAACTTTGAAAATCAATGTTAAATGTCAAACATATAATTATAATTTTTCTTATAAGAATAAGAAACCAAAACAAAAATACACCAATAATTATCTGTTAAGGTTTTCCAAGGGTTAATTGCAATCCTTCGATTCGTTGAGGGGAGGAGCTAGAAAATTAACCCTTATTATCCCATTCGAAACCGTTTCGATCCATCTCCACAGTGTGAATGGAGGCCAAGTCGAACAAAAGACGAATATTATTATTAATAATATTCATCATGTTTGTTTAATGAACCATGGAATTTTGATGAATTTAGATCGATTGTGTGTGTGGGTGTTGATGGTGGGTGTGTCTCGATTGATTCGTTCGTTTCTAGGGGGATCAATACAGGACGAATTTCATAGAATTCTTATTCGTCTTCGTTTTTTTCTCGGGTTCTCTCTGATGAACACATATTCTGGATCATTCTGTCGCTCTAGCTCGCCAAGCGAATCTCCGGTTATTAATTATGAATCACATGCAGCATCTAGATCAGTCAACCAAACAATCATCATCATGTGATAGCTTGAAGAATGAAGAATCATCGCGCCAAGGTGTTTTTGCTGTACTTAAGCTAATGGAAATGAAAAACCTCTCTCACTGACACACTCAGAAAGAATCAGACACAATCATCATTCTTCTTCCTTTATTAATATTTGAAAGATATTAAAAGATGATGATAATTTACTCCCGAGAGGGCGGGGCATGCCACCACCATTACCACCCTAGAAAGCTTCGAAAAGAAGAAGTCGGAATCGAACTGTTTGGAATTGTTGCCACTACTACCACCACCACCACCATGGTACCACCACCCACAGCTGCCCCACCACCTCCTCCTCTGCAACAATTTCATTCGATTTTTGATAATGAAATGGAATACTAAATCAGTATTTTGAGGATTCTGCAATCAACCAACCGAAGAAGGAGACAAAAAACAGCTGGATATGCACTCTTTTTTTCTTCTTCTCCTATTGGATATCGTTTCGGAATCAGACAAGAATCGATCTGAGAGAGAGTGAGACAGAGAGCGAGAATATCCGACCGGAAAACGAAAAATTATTGGATGCTAGCAATTGCTAGATGTTCGCTCCTCCCTCGCTCCCTCTCCCTCTCTCTTTCCTGTTCCAAAATAATAATGATGATTTTGCCATTTTTTTCTGGCCAGATTGGAAGCAATTTCAAGATTGCCATTTCCTCCGCCCACCACCAGCCACCACCCCTAATCATTATAATCATAATTATTTAGTCACCATATTTCGTTCGTGCACACCCTTTACACAGGATACAGGGTGACACGAAACCATAAATGAAACAAAAAAAATATAGGCGATTCGGCAATTTTCGTGTTCGTGTTTTCCAATCGCTGTGATATTGGTTTTTCGCCCCCCAGTCATTATTATTATCATTGTTGTTTGTTTGTTTGTCTGTTTGTCTGTTTGGTTGGTTGGATGATGTTCCAATCACCATCACAACAAAAAAACTAGAATATCACCATAATCATCATCATCATCATGATCATCATAATAATAGAAATTTCAAATTGGAATATTCGAAAAGTAGCCACACCACCACCATCATCAAAAAGCGCTACTAGTGCTGCCACCACTACTACTACTGCATAGTAGCTAGCTAGCTAGACACATGTGATATGTGTCCGCACACAGTGCACTGCCCATTTTTGCTACTTTTTTCACTGTGGCAGCCCACATTCAAGGGGGAGTGGTCGGTGTGTGTGGGTACGTACGCGCGCGCTCGCTCGTCATCACAATGTTTGATCAATGATGATTCCGGTAAAAAGCAAACAATCAAACAAACTTTGTTTGGGAAAATTGGGGCCATTGAAAACATTCAATAACGATGGTGATGGTGATGGTGATCATCATCATCATCAGCCGAGGTCTATTATATAACAACAGCAATAATAATAATAATAATTTTTTTCGGAACACACAAAGTTCACGAGCGAAAAAAAGTAGTGTACACACTACTATGTAGTAGTGAATGTAGTGTGTATATTATGCAAAAGAGGAGCCAGGGCGTCAGGGCGCCAGGTTGTTATCTTTTTCACCAATCTCCCAACAACAACAACAACAAAAGCTACTTTTTCTAGGATGCAACTGATGATGTTGGTTGGTTGGTTGGTTGTTACATCGGACAAACACACGCCCACACACACACACCCGGACCAAACATTGGATGGTTGTGGCGTTCAAAAGTGGTGAAACAAAATTGAAGTCGAGAGCCGGCCAAAATACACACCCACCCACATTATCATCTTGTTAGCAGTTTTTTGCTGGAAAATAGAATAGAATGGGAGCAAACATACAACCAACACACGCACACACACACACACACAGGGAGCCATGATGGCTCCCGACAAACAAACAAACAAACAACAGAAAAAACAACTAAAAGTAAAAAATCTAAAATGAAATTTTCAAGCCAACATTTCCCATGCACAATAACGAGCTTATCCAAAAGGTTTTTCTCTCCTTTTTACTTCAATTTTTCTATTTCTCATGGCGCCCACTTTTGAACCGAAAAAAGCGCGGGAAAAAGCCCAAAAAAAAAGAATCTGGCAGGTCAAGAATTGAAGACGCAGGCAAGGCAGGCAAGGGGCAGACAGATGGACAAGATAGACGGGCAGAGTGGAAGCGAGTCCGTCCATCTTGCATCCACTTGGTTGGTTGAACTTGGTTATTCTTTCAAGACTTTATTGAATAATGAGGACCCTTGGGCGCCTTGGCAGAGAGTGGAATCGGGTTTCTGATTTCGTTCCTCTCTCGCTCGCTTTCTCCACTTCTTCTTCTGCTTCTGGAAATAATAATAATAATAATAATAATAAAGAATCCCCGAACAACAACGAACATTAAAAGCGACGAAGAAGAAGAAAAAGAGTAAAACAAAAAAACAGACAGTCCAAAAGCTTATAATGATGATAATGATAACTGTTCGGGTGCATGTTGTTCGAGTGCAAGTCGTGTATGTGTGTTTGCCTACCATTAGGGACACTAAGATTCTTCAAGATTCACCGGAATCTTTTTCTCCAGATTCTCTTGGCTCTCTCTCTCTCGCTCCCTGTATGTGTATCTCGTGTGTCCTGGAGTAAATCCTTTTCTCTCTCTCTCCTTCTCATTGATGATTCCCTCGATGAATTCTGATTCGCTCTCTCAGACCCAAGAGAAGATCCCAGGACCTTAATGTATGGGATAACCGAAGTAACGAGAGACAAGAAGAACACACCACCACCACCACCACATCACCACCACCAAGATGCAACCAAGAGTAAAAAATTCTAAATGTGCAAAAAGGAATCCCAAAGAATCCAATGGAATCAAGAGTTGGCGTGTTATCTCCTCCCCGCACGCACACCTCAACACACCCACACACACACAATGACATTGAAAGCGCTTGGAAAAATTTTTTGTTCTTTTTCAATTCTTCGTTTTTCAATTCTTGTTCGGTGATTTATCGATTCCTTTAATTGTTTTTGGCTTGTTTCGTTGGCTGGCTGGCTAGATCCTGGATCACATACACAATGTTTGGCTTTCTTTTGTGGTTTTTGGGCGTCCAGGAGAGATGGGCGCCATCCAGCCATCCAAAAATGAAAACAAAACAATGCCATTGCATTCTGAATGATTCAAATTCCAATGGCTTTGGATCGGGGGTCACGATGGAAGTGAAGTGGATGGGGGCGGGGTAATCTGTTTTTTGAATTTCCCGCTTTCCTTTTTTTTGGGAAAGTTTCCCGAAATTCACATGGTGACAAATAGGGAAAATTCCCGGGAACCGGGAATCCGTGGTAAAACCCGTGTAGTCAGAATCTAATTGACTATGAATGAATGAATGAATGAAACACACGCACGCCCACCACCATCACCATCCGCCCAGGTTTTAAATGGTGTGTTTGCTGGGGCGTAACAATAACAAGAATCCAAAAACAATAACAACAACAAGAAGAATCCAAAAACAACAACAATAACAACAACAACAAAGACAATCCAAAAAAATCCTAATTATCCAAATTTAATGGAACGGAAATCATTTGCCTGCCTGCCTGCCTGGAAAGGGAAAGGGTTGTAGATTGATGGGCGTGGCCTGACTGCCTGCCATCCAATCCAGATCATCCCATTGCTCATTGTTGTCCGTATCCGTGTGCAACGCTTTGGGGACCTTCTATCCTGGTTACATTAATCTTGGCTTTGGAGCTGTTTTGTTTTATGTTTATGTTTTTGTCGTTGTTGTTCTTGTTGTTCTTGTTGTACCCGAACACATCTCGAGCAGCAGAATTCAAAGCCGAGTTGATTAATGCTTCGAGTTGTTTGGCAAATGGCCATGTTCTGGCATGTGAGTGAGTGAGCGGAGAGAGAGAGGATTCAGGGCTCGCGACCTTGGTTCCCGAAAGGATTGAGAGCTAGATCTCTGGGAAACAAACAAACAACAACAACAAGCAACTCTCTGCGGAGCGCTGTGTTTTAATTTCAAATTGAATTATAATAAATAAAATGTCAAATGCAAATCATGTTGATGATGATGATGATTATTATTATTATTATTATTAATTTTTCAAAGATCATTGAATATGGAAATGTATTATTGGTGGAGAGCGCTCCAACAACAAACATACGCTATTTGGGCGTCAGTGAGTGAGTGAGTGAGCTAGATTGAACTGGGCGCAAGTATACATAATTCATAACCGAGAGAGAGAGAGAGAGACCGAGAAAAAAACCGATTTTATGATTTTGATTTGGAAAAAAAATTCTCGCTGGTTCCAATTGGAACCACCACCACCACCAATCATTGATGGCGCAATCGGATACTGAATCCTGTCAGCCAACGCCGCCACCACCACCACCACCGAACAGGCGAACGAAAAAAAACGAGAAGAATAAATTTCGTTTCATTTCGTTGATCGATAACAGGCGTGTCCAGCTGACTCTTCTTTTTTCAAGTGAGATCGTTGGGCGGAGCTTGGGAACAACATGCAAACAAGCCTATAGTGTAGCCTTAGCCTTCTTCAATAGTAAGCCAATATCAATTGCCATTGGAAATGATGATGATGATGATGATGATGATGACTTAGTCTCCTCCTCCTCCTTCTCCACTCTAACGCTCCTCCTATCTTTCACTCTGGCTGTTTTTTTTTTCAGTTCAGTTGAACACATCTTAGTTTGATTTCCATTTTTCTCTCTGTCTCTCTCTCGTTTGTCAAGCGCTCCTAAAATAAAAAATAGAAAAGAAACCAATAACCCCACTATGGTGATGGTGGTGGGTGGTGACCATAGATAAGCGGTCTGAAAAGAGGGCGTGGATCATCATTTCGAGCCGATGATCACACACAAAATGGAATGTGTAATCACACGCCCATTTCAATCTTTCCATTTCTTGTCTTCTCTCTCTTGCTCTCTGTAGCTCTGTATGTTCAATTGCACTTTATCATTTGATGTATGCGTGCCAGTGTGTGTGTGGCAGGCAGGCAGGCAAGTATTCACTGGGGGTGTGTATGTGTGTGTGTGTGCGTTTGCCAGTATAATTATTATTGCTGGGGTAAATTGCCAGTGCATGTATAAATCGATTTTGGGTTGGTTTTTTGGCCAAAGGGGGTTACTTTGGTTTCTTCGTTTCGTTTCGTTTCGTTTCTCTCGCCCGTTGCCATTTTAAGGGTGGCAAGTGCAAGAATCTTGGATTTTTGCCTTTTATTTCGTCTTCTTCGTCTTCTTCTTCTTCTTCTTCCATCTTTTGATATTTTTTTTCTTTCTTGTTCTTGCTACACATTCACGAAATTCACGACAATCGCAAGATCGCGACATTCATTCATTCATTCTTTCATTCATTTCTTCAGTTTGTTTCAATTTTCGTGTGTTTCGCGTGTCGTCGTCGTCGGTTGTTGTTGTTGTTGTTCTTGAGCCCGGGCCCCGATTCCTCACGATGGGCTTTTAGCATAACACCCATCATCCAATCAACCGAACGGAATGGAATTGAAAGACGAACGACGACGAAGACGACAACAACACATCGACGAGAGAGCGAAACGAAACGAAACGAGGACATGTTTGCATGTGTGTGTGTGTGTATTATGCAGTTATAGTTAGCTGGTAGGCTGATAGCAGGCTGATGGCAGCAAGGGTATGGTAACGAGAAACGGAAAAGGAGAGGGGGCGGACTGGCTGGCTGGTTGGTCGTCGTTTGGTTGTTCCACAGAAAAAAACAAAACAAAACAAATGGAAATGACCAGCGCGTCATTGTCAGCGCGGATCATCATCAACAACAACATCAACAACATCAATATCATGATTGGTGGAATGGCGGCGACAAATGCACCAACGACGTTCCACAGCAAATGGTGATCAATCAAAGTAAAGAGAAACGGGAAAAACCAAGGAAATGGCTTGATAAATGGCGCCCAGAACGAACCCGAACCAGAACGAATCGGAAAGCTGATTGGTTGGTTGGTTGGCCGGTACAACTGTATCCAAATTGTTGGTTGTTGTTGTTGGATTGATCTGTTTCTGGAACGCCCCACCACACCACACCCACCACCACACTGTGACAAATCTGGTCCAAAATTATGATTACAATATTTATCATTATCATGATTATTATTATTATTATTATTATAAACATAAATAATATCCGAGGATCCGAGTAGTTAACCGCTAGTTTCATGGCGACCACGGATCTCTCTGGGAGCCTTGGAGTTTTGGGCGACCAGGCCTTCATGTCAAAAAACAAAATATATTGATTTTTCCTCCCATATTCCCGTTGCCTGCCTGTCCCACCCCCCAAAACTGTTAAACTGTCAAAATATCCATCATGATTGCTATGAGATGTTGGTGTGTGGTGTGTGGTTAGGCGATCGAATGTTTGTGGGTGTGTGTGTGTGTGTGTGTTAAAATAATACACTGAAAAAAAAAATAAAATCCAATTACCGAGTGTGCCCAAGCCACAACCACAATGTGTGTAATTTGAGATTGGCGCCCGATCAAGCTGCCGTTGTGGTTGTTGTTGTTGTTCCAATAACGGTTTCATCATGATGGCGCCCTAAAACCATAGGGCCCTCCCCTTCCCTAAAAATTAACCACCGTTGACAAGCCCGAATTTTTATTTTTTAAATTTAAAAAATGAAATTTTCAAAAAAAAAGTTTTCAAATCGTTCATCACCAGACGACGCTATATATGACGCTATATGTGATGCGTGTGTTGTCGAACTTAAGCTCCGCCTACCATTCTAACTAACTCTCTCACTCAAGATTTTGGTTTTGATTGGTTGATTGGTTGGTGTCTGCTTTTGTCTCTGCCTCTCGCTCGTTCTCGCTCTGCCTACAACATTGCCCAGTGCGCCAAGAACTTATGATGATGATAATCATATTCAAGGGGAAGGGCTTGGTTAATTTTTTTTTTTTTTTTTTGGTGCGATGAGCTTGCTTCTCTCACTCGTTCTCTCTTCATTTGTTTGTAGGCATGTTCTTGTCAGCCTACGATTATCATCGTCATTATCATCATGATGGTCGTGGCCATTTCTATGATGGCCATCATCATCATCATCATCATCATCATGATGGTCAACAAGGGAACCATATCCAGCATCAAGTTTCTGGATTTGTGGAACCAGAGAAAAAAAACAGTACAAAAAAAATAATGATAATCTCCATTGGAATCACCCACAAGGAACCCGCACGCACACACTTATACCAGCCACGTACAGCCAATTACAACAACCAGGGCAAAAGCGAAGAGAGGGAGGGGCCAAAGGGAACACCCACCGACACACCCACATCCACATGATATAAATAATGAAAATGATGATGGTAGTCGCCTACCAATGATGTTGATGTTGATCCTGGAACACACAATCATTGAGAACGAACAAACAAACAAACAAACAAATAACAGCACAATTGATTATTAGCAGTATTATAATAATAATAATAATGGCTGAATCCATCGAATAGGAAGATTATTTATGGTGGAAGGGCGGAAATAAGATCAAATACACAAAGCTGGAGAACAATAGGACGATCCGAGAAGTTCCAAGAAGATCCAAGCAAGGATACTAAACTAGAGACAGCAAACTATTTGGGCCATTTATGGTCCATGGTATTCCTCTTTTCGTTTTCCAGCTTTCTATTGGTCGGTTCCTACAGGGGTTACATTCATCCCTGAATCCCTCACCAACAACATTTGGGATTTAGCTGCTCTCAGTCCACACCCACACTCACGCCCACATGCACTAAGACAGACGCCCCACCCATCAAAAACACTTTTGATTCAATAAACGCACACACACGGTGTGTGTCAGTGATGATGTTTGATGGTGATGGCCATAGTAGTAGTAGTAGCCCCTAATGGGCGTGTTCTTGGGAAACACACTTGCACTTGCACTTGGAAATCTTTATGTAAACACCAACACACACACCCGTATTGTAACATCTTCTCCGCATCTTCTCTGGACACATCCACACACACACACACACAGCATGTAGAGAATGTCTAGAAAGGAAACAGACAGACAGACCGACTCGTAAACAACCGGACGTGTGTGTGCATGGTGTGTGTGTACCATGGTGCACATCTCTTCAAAGTGGCCTTGGGATCATTGTTTTCCGGTCCAATCATTAATAATGGAGGGAGGGAGCGAAGAACAAAAATTGTATATAATGGCGCCAATAATTTAGAGTTTGATTGGCTTCCAAATGAATGAGAGAAAGGGGAGGGGCGCGAACACACCCACATATAACGACGACAACAATAGGAATTCGTGTGTGTGTGTGTCTACATGAATATGCTGCTGTATGGTATGGTATGCAGCAGCAGCAGGGGACATGGTACAAGAATGCGAGAACGGGAACAGCAACGGGAACGGGAACAGCAGCAGCAACGAGAACCAAAGACTTTGTTCTTCTTGTTGTTCTTGTTCTTGTTCTGGTTCTTTTCTTCTTTTTGTTTTTCTGTGTTCTCCCTGTTTTTTGGCAGCTGCCTGGCATTGTGCTTGCCAATAGATTGACAGTGTGTTACGTTTCAATCACCGACACATTAAATTGGCCAGGATTCTCGCTCGCTCTCTCGCTCTCTCGCTTCGATATTCGATTCTCGATTGATTTTCTAGAGGTGATTCCTTTCTGTTGAAAAACAAGCAAGAATAATTCTTGTTGTTGTTGTAATGAGTCGTTGGTGGGTGTGTGGGCGGGTGTGGGTGGTATGTTATGTAACTCTCAGCCAAAAGAGAAAAAAAAAGAAAAAAAGCCCATAAATCGATTAGGGCCAATCGTCTTCTCGTTGAATCTTGGTGTCGGCAACAAACAAAAAAAAATTATCCAGGCGTGTGTTGGCACATCTCCAGATCGCCCAGGAGAATTTCTTTTTTTTGTTGTTGAAAACACACCAATCATGACGGAAATTTAAGAACATCAATTTTTCATTCAGGCCTCACCACCAGTAGAACAACAAAAATTATTATAATTTGGCACAAATTTAGAGCCTGGATTTTTGCCTCGATCATTTTGTTTGAAAATGCTTCTGCCCCTTCAAGGTAGGCTTCACTGCAATGATTTATTCCGGTTTTTTTTTCGCTGTTGCTTTTTTTTGAGTGGCTCACCCAATAGCAGACACTGGCACATTGGTTGGTCGGAACCGCCTTCACCCTTCGCTCCTCCCCTCACTATTCATTGATGGCAAGTGGAGAGTGGGGAACCTCCCCCATGCGCCCTCCCCAAACACACACGAATTTCGATCAAACCAAATTCAATTCATACCAATTCATAGAGAAAAAATAAAATATACAGCATGACGGTGAGGCGAAAACCTCAAGAGAATCATCGATTCGTTGAGGTTGAGAGGCGGCAAGCAAGCCGCAGAAAAAAAGACGAATAAGAAGACGAAGAAGAAGAAGAAAAAGTCGAAAATCGAAAATGAAATCAAATCAAATTTAGGCATCATCGCGCGGCAACATTGGCCGCCAAAATCTAATCAAAAACTAACGGTAATCAATCAAGCGAAACCATCAACTTTCGGTTTTACATCTTTTTTTCTCTCGATACACGTTCGATACACGCTCCCCGGGAAGAATCCCCCCCATGCGCTACACGCCCGCTGCTACGGTGGGCCGACGATCCATCGTTTTTATATGTTTTGTATTTAGTTTTCTCTCTTTGATGTTTAGAAAATACCAGACCACCACCACCACCGCCACCTACCTATCATCACAATATCGGAACAAGCCAACGAAGCAATCAATAGATTGGTTGTGGTACGCATCTGTCGGCTACCGAATGCAACACGGCAAACCAGTAGATTACCGGCCAATCCCACCAACATGATCAATGAATAGAAACCAATTATGGACATGTATTCCAATGTCCATAGGGAGAAAACTGATTCGTCGATGACATCACCCGCGGTGGCACCACCACCACCGCCGCCACTATCAATACCACCACCATTATTATTATTATTGATATTCAAATCATTCAGATTTGGATCCAAATTCACCGTCACATTGAACGATTGTTCCAACAGTGGTTGAGGATTGAGCTGTTGCTGATAATTGCTATAATATAGGTTGTTGTTGTGGTTGATCACATTGTTCATTTGATGATAATGATGGCCATTACCGCCGTGGCTGTTCAACATCGTGGTCAGAATGGTGGACAATTCAGGCATGACCATCTTGGTGTTGGTGGTTGCAGAAATCTGATGTTGCGATTTTTGTGGTCGCTGTAGATAGGCGTACGATGATAACAATGATGATGATAATGTTGGCGGCTTCAAGTGCTGATGATGTGGCGTATGAAGATGGTGCGAAAGATGTGAATGATGATCAGAATCTACCACCTGGCTACCACCACCACCATCACCACCACCACTGAGTGTATGATTCGAAACCGTGTGTGTATGATTATCATCTGCCAACACATTGATCAATGATTTGGTTGCAACCGTGGCAGCCAACCGGCCAACATCGGCAACAACCGCCGCTGTAGTGGTGCTGATTGCTTCGATAACTTCCGGCCCGAACACTGTTGCTGCTGCTGCTGCTGCGACTGACGGTGTTGTCGTTGTTGTCGCGGTCGCTGTCGCTGCTGTTGTTGGATAGCTATTATCTTTGGCCAAGGCCGGCACTATCGTGGCCGTGGTCGTGGTCGTGGCTGTTGGATATTGAAAACGATAATAATTGAACAATAATGGTTCATTATAATAGAAATTGGCTCTGCCAGGAAGTCCAACATCAGCATCGGCAGCAGCAGCAGCAGCAGCAGTAGAATCGTTTATGTTCCAATTGTTCCAGCTATTCTGTTGAAACATTGTTGCTATTATTATTATTATTATTATTATTGTTATTATTGGCGGAATGCATTAAGCAGCATCAGCAGCAGCCAGCCAGCAGCCGCAGCAGTAGCGAAGGGCAAAGGTGCTTAATGGATTGATGTTGCTGCTGCTGATGATGATGATGATGATGGTCTGTACATGTGTGCGGGTATGGGTGTGTCGCGAGCCCCTTTAAACACTGGCAATGTTTTCCGGCCTGAAACCAGCCTGTTCGGATCGTGAAACCAAACAATGACACACACCAAGAGAAAAAAATTAAAATGTAAAACAATGAAGAAGAAGCGAAGGAAACCGGAAGTTGTAACCCGAACACACATGCAGCAGAAAAAAACAACAACAACAAATATGAAAACCGACAAAGAGAATTGATTCGAAAATTGATGAATTATTTGACCTATATCAGAAGAAGGATGATCCAGGGGACGACCACCAGAACAACCGGATCCGGAGCAACCGGAACGAACAAAACAAAAAAAAACAATTATAGGCCTCGAATTAAGGCCAACGTGGTTGATGATGATGATGAGGAGGAGGAGGAGGAGGTGGTGGGTGCTGGCATGGAACGCCCACTTTCAAATACACCGCCCACAACCATAGAAACACCCTGTAAACCATACATTTTGTGTGTGTGTGTGTGTGTGTGAGTTCAAAGCAACAACAAAAAAACAAAAGTCCGTTCGATGATGATGATGATAATAATCGAAGAAAAAAATTTCAAAGAAAAATGAGGGCCCAACGCACGCACGCATACGCTGATGTACGCTGATGAACGATTGGCAGAAGACTGACTGACTGACACAACTTGGCGCCTTCGGTTCGGTTCGGTTCGTGGATCTTGCTTGTGTTGGGTCCGAATGTTGTTGGCGTGCCGTGTGTTCCGCGTGTGTGTGTGTGTCTGCTAGTCGCGGCGTGCGTGTATTGTTGGCGGTCGGTTGCGTTGAACAAGTTGATCAAACCAACCAAAGGACTGAGAATTATTATTATTTTGGCTCTCTTTTTTTCGAATGAAAAAATGATGATGATGGCAGCCAACCGTTTTGTTGTGTTCATGCGCCTCGAACGCGATTCAAGAATCCTCCGGATCCTCAGGATAATTGGTAACCGACAACAACAACAACAACAACAAAGAAGCGCGAGAGCTCGTGCGCGTGCGCAGGTTTGGGGCACAATGGCGCCCAGAATCCCAGCAATAGCAACAACAGGATTCTCTTTTTTGCTTGGATCCGGTGTTTGATCTAATAGAAACAGAAACATCGATGGGCATCATCGATTTGACGGGTTAACCGCCACGGGTCACGATACAACACAACACACACACCGAATGGTTGGAAACCAAACAAAATACAATACACACACTTCTAACGGATTTTGAAAATCGAAAAAAAATGGGCGACAATTGAAATTCTGTGCATGAACCTAACAACAATCAGTTTGGCGCCCATTCAGTTCAGTTTTCAGTTTGTTATCACAATGATATTAAATCAGCCTGTACTAGCCTGTTCGAGGTATCCGAAATACTGTTGGCCCACTACTACACATCCTACAACTGATCCCCCTCCCCCGCCTTCCTCTTCTGCCGAATCGGATACATCTCTGAGATGAGATGAGAGAAATTTCTGCTTCTTCTTTTGTTGCTGCTTGTTGTTTCAATTGTTGGTTTGTTTGGTTGGTTGGTGTGTGTGCCAAAAGCTGTTATCGTAAATTATGCCCAAACGTATAGTGGGGAAAGCCTGGAAAAAAGAGAGCCGAAACTAATTCCGTTGAATGTGATTTCTGAACGAAACAAAATTCAATTTTGCCCAACAGGCTTCTTCTTCTCGCTCTCTCGCTCTCTCTCGCTCTCGCCCAACTAAGAATATTGGCAAAAGGTCTACGGAAATCCCCGAGACCATTTTAAGTTATTCGGGTATACCATAAATATTCCATTCGCTAATTTCAATCTCAACATTAAGGCCATCAGGCGCATAGGCGCACAGGGGGACTACTACGTTCCGAAATGAAATTTACTGAAACCAATTTGGACAACCAAAATAGAACACCAAACTAAACTAAAAAAGTAAAATTTCCGGCGCCGAGAATTCAGGTCAAGTCTGATGATTCTTCGGTGAGAATATTCCTATTTTTTTTTTGATAAAAAAAAAGTTTCCCAAATGTTGATATATTATTTCCATGATCAATTCCAATGTTGTTTCGAATGCTTTGATTTCATTTTTTCGTTCTTTCACATCACAAATAAAAGAAGTTGAAGAAAAAAGAGAAAAAGAATAAATTGAAACTTGTCTAGAAAGTTTCAACGTTTTTCCCATGCAACATGAATGGAAAAAACGCTGGAACTTTTTTGGAACGGTATTGTTGTTGATTAATTTCGTCATACATGTCTACTTGGATTTCAATCAATGCTGCAATACAGTCAATATTAGATACACTGTTTGAAACCTTGCCGAGCCGAGCCTGTTCGGTTTGGATGCAAAATTTTACAATTTTTCTTCAACTAGAATAATGACCTGAATCCAAGTGCCAAGTTCTTTCTTTCTCTCTCAATTTGATCGCCCTTGAAATGATATTTATTCAACAACAAGGAACAAATTTTTATATTTATAAGCGCCTCTCTTCTGGGACTGGATGTACTTGTATATTTAGTGTTTGAACAAAGAAAAAATAATAATAACAAAAGGTAGTGGCCAGCTTCCAGCAGAATCGGCTTGGAGAATAGCGTGGTCATAATCAGAACATCATCATTTTAATTGTACCACACAGTGTACCAAATTGTACCACACAATAAGATACCATACGCACAAGCGCTTCAGGTGTGTCTCGAGCCTTGACACCAATACACGCATTTTGGCCGAGCTTCCGGCCATCATCATCCGGATGGTCATGTTTATTATTTCCGTTTTCGTTTTTCAGTTCGAGAACCGGAATCAATTAAGCCAACCAAGAAAACACTTGTAAACCACACACACACACAAATTGTGACAAATAGTGCTTCTTGTTTCATCGGAAAGAAAGCGGATCCTGCACGCATCAAATTGGATGATTCGATGTTGAAACAAACACATTTTTTTTCATTGTTTGTTTTTCAGGTCTAGTTATTCTTCTTCTTCTTCTGTTTGGACCATGGTGCAAAACACACACACACTTCTATTATTCGGGTGTATTCTTTTGGATTCTTCTTGGTTTTTCTGGAACAAGATGATCATCATCATGATCATCATCATCATCTTGTTCCAGGAAAATTCATCCATCCATTCATTCATTCATTTAATTCAGTATTTCTGCAATTGGAATTCTATTCTCTCTCTCTCTCTCTCTCTCTCTCTCTCTCTCTCTATTCACATTCTGTGAATGGTGGTGGTGCTGGTGGCCGTTATATCAAAAAAAAAGAAAAAGAAAAACTGTCTATTAATTTATTTATAAGCTTCTCTCGTCCATATCCACTTTCTTTGCCCGCCTCCCTGTCTCTCTCTCTCGCTACCTTCGCCCCACCTTTTTCTATACTTGTAGGCGTGGGCGTAGGTGTGTGTGTGTGTGTGGGCTACACGACTCACAGCAAATGGCTGGCATTCACTTTACTTTTATTTTACTTTTATTATTATTATTGTTGCTGCTGTTGTTGCCTTTCTCTCTCGTTTTCTTCTGATTCCTGCCACTGGTTCTGGTTGTTTGAAGATTTAATAATAATAATGATGATCATGATGATCATCATCAGATTAGACCTTCACAAACCTTCTGTTTGGTAGATTAAACCAAACAGAAATAAGAAGAAGAAGACGAAAAAAAGTTTTGGAAAAAAGTGAGCACACATCCACTAAAACCAAAATGAAATGGTACCTTAGTGTATTGAGAAAATGGCACACGTATACCAAATAACTGGAGAGACACGATAAGATGATGATGATAATCATCATTATTGTTTTCGAAAAGGGAAACAAGAACACGCAGAACATTGATAGTGAAAAAGGGTTTAAAATAACGGAAACGGGTACGGGAAACTTCCCAGAAGTTCTCTCGGACAGACAAACACAAACACTTCCGGTAGCCAATGAAGCTTTTAGAAGCAACAACTGGCCACATCAGCAATGTGTTTACCATAAATATGCGGGAATATTTATCGGGAATTTTCCCATGAATAACCGAATGCCGGATATTTGATTTTGCAATGGAAAAAATTTCCAGGTTTTCCTCCGAAGTTTGAATGTGTTCGATAATGGAAGAGAAAAGAGAAGAAGAAGAAGAAGAAAAAGAAGAAGAAGTCAAACAAAATCAAAATCATCGGGAATCAACGGCAAAACTTGGCCGAAAATCTTTTTGAAAATCACATACGCACACATACACACACAAGCACACACCGATTCCCTTTAAATTTTTCTTTTCCTGAAGATATGCTGAGAGGATTTGAATCAAAATCGATTTTAGTATTCTGGTCTTCTTAAAAAATAAAATAAAATAAAAAATCTAAGGGAAAAAATCTGGAGTTGTTTTTACTCTTCTCCACAAGTGTATGTGCATGTGTGTGTGTGTGTGCTTAATATTAAAATCCCGTCCGATTGAATTTTATTTTATTTTTTATTTTTTATTTTTCTGTTGCTTTTGAAGTATCCGTTTCCTCCCCTCTCCACACACGCCCGTTTGGAAATTCTCCAAGTGATGGCAGCAATTTTGAGCAGCATCAGCATCAACAACAGCAACAATAAGGATCTGGAATCCCAACAACAACACCAGCAAAAAAAGGGAAGCCACGAGAACGAAAAAATAAAGAATAAAGAAGAAAGAAAACAAGAAAGAATCGGGCGCAAATATTTTTCTTTTGGATTTTCGTTATTTTTTTTCTTTTCTCACACACGCACACACACACGCGATTTGGCCCCTTTTTCCCAGTGTTTCTTGTTGGTTCGTGTTGTGTTGCAAATTTGACAATTTGATTGAATCTTCTGGCTGCTGCCGTTGCTGTTGTTGTCGTTGTTGTTTTCACACCAAGACAGACATAGACTATCGACAGGCACGACCCCTTTTCATATGTGAAGAATATAATATATAAAGTCAATTCACACAGTTTCCAACTGGAAACTTAATAAATTCAGGCTTGAGCGCCAGCGAAAAAAAATACACTTCCTTTCTCGCTCTTTCTCTCTTGCTCTCTTGCTAGCTTAATCTCTCCGCCCCTTATTTTTTTTCTGAATGGTAAACATGCACGCCCCGATTCAAACAGAGTCACGATCTTACATCATCTTGGGTGGGATCAAAACATCATCATCAAAATCGAGAGCTAGCGAGCTAGAGCGAGAGGGAGGGAGCTAGCAAAAAAAATTGTCAAATGGAAAAATAATAATAATACTAATACTAATAATGACTTGACTTGGCTTGGCTTGGCTAAAGCTGAAGCGAGAAAATCACCCACCAACAGATTGAATGGGATGCAGCAGTAGCAGTGGGTGGAGCCAAACACACACACACACACATGCATACAGGGAGGGAACTAAAACTAAACTAAAATATATTGGAAAAAAATCTGTGTGTTTCGAAAGGAACATGAGAAAAAAATATAACCATTGAATCGAAATCAAATAGTTTCCTGAATCTATTGGATCATGAATATGAATGGATCTTTGGATCTTTGGATCTTTGGTCTGGGTATGTGTGTGTTGACAATACGACTACAAACGACAAACGACAAAAACAAATATTAACGACATCAATTTCTACACGAACGAGAAACGCGAAACGAAACGAGAAAAAAAACAAGGGAAAAAAGCCTAAAGCTGGGAGTGGCTATTGATCTCTCTTTCTATCCACTATCTTCGGAATTTATATGTGCGCATTACATGATGTTGGATGTATATCATCAATGAATCGGATTGTCTGGGAAAAGCAGCTGAAAATCCAGAGAGAGAGAGAGAGAGAGAGAGAGAGAGAACATGATGATGAACACACACACTGGATCATGAAACATGATCGCCAAAAATTGGAACTACTAGGGAAAATCTCTGAATCTCTAAAAGTTGAAACAAACAGCAAAAAAAAACAAGTGTACACACTCACACTCACACACACACATACACTTACCCTTACATTCTGGTTCCGGATGAAGATGATGACAATGGCGTTTGGGGCGTCTCTGGGCGTCTTCGGATGTTCCGGACCTGGATCCTGGATCCTCCAAACCAGACCAGACCAGACCAGACTAGTGGATCTAGGAAAAATTGACAAAACCAAAAAATGAATGAATTGAATGACTGAATAAACTAGCTAGAATACTTGGGGACTTGAACAACAAAAATTCAAAGCTTGAAAAGCTTTTTCATCCACCAAGGTTATGCTTGAAAGAGCGCGCGAGAGATAGAGACAAAAGCTTTGTTCCAAAACCAACAAATTGAAAAGACAAAAGACAAAAATTTAAATTTTAAAAACTTTTTCTGGCTTTCAGCGGGAGTTTTTGGAAAAAAATTTAAAAAATTTTAAATTTTAAATTTTTTAAATTTTAATTTATATTTTTCGCCTTTCTCTAGCTGTCTCTGTCTCTCTGTCTGGGCCGAAATTCTCTCTCTCTTTCTCTGGTTTTTTCCAAGAAATCTAGGATCTAGGTCCTCCTCTACACGCCCACCCACCTACACCCACACACACCTTAATCAATTACCGTTTTTTCATATCTTTTTGGATTGTTGTTGTTGTTGTTCGTGTCTGATTGTCTGTTGGCTATTGTGTGTGTGTGTGTTTTTGACACACACACACACAACCAAGATCCAAAAGATCAGTTTTGTGGACCTGGTTGTTTTTTTTGTGATTCTCCAAAAGTGATTGTTCTTTTGGTGTGTGTGCTTGTTGGTTCGCTTTAGGGAAAAACTACTAACCTAAACTTTTTTTCAGGGATGAAACAACACACCAGGAGAGAATCTATGATCTACCTCCAGCAAGCAAGCAGTCGACTTTTGGGACAAGATTGACCCAAAGAGATAATGCCAAGATCCGCTCTATTGTGTTTGTGTGTGTGTTATCTCCAACCGGGCCAACCAGAGTGCATTCAATTGTTGTGTCTGGAACACTTTGACTTGTGTCTGGAACAACAGCGAAACAAAAACCAGACCAAACAACAGCAACGCCAAACGCAACAATTTCTTCAACAATATTTCATAATTATTTTCTAAATGAATAATTCAAAAAAAAAGCAAAGTAGAGTTTTGTATGCGCGCACTACCACCAACAATCACCGGCACTATCAAGGCACTATTACATGCAGTATTACAGGCATGATAGGCAAAAAGTTGTAGAAGAAGGCGGAGTAGGAACAAACTTTCACTACATGCGACCTTCATAGCACCGCCTGGCTAATTGATGATTGGCCCAGAAACGACCTCCTCCTGTGATGGTGGCATTCATATAAATTCATCTTTGTTGGCTGTCTACAATAGTACTTTCTCCTCCTTCTTCTTCTATTCTTCTTTTCTCCTTCTCTTTGGTTTATGAGCTTGGCTGCAATGAGTCGTCTGCGAACTGCCCGCCCCGTAACGACAAAGAAAAGAAAAAGAAAAGGAAAATTCAAATTTTCGGCTAAAAATAGCCATCATCATCATCATCATCATCATTCTTTCTTGGGGAAGAATCTTCGGGCGTCAAAGATCAATATACCGGGTAGATGATTCTAGTTTCCGGTTAATTCATCCGAAAATAGACAAATATTGAGCTTTACCGGTAACCATTGTGGTTGTTGATGATGATGATAATGGTGGAAATAGTGATGGTGGTTGGAGTTGGAGCGCAAAACCTCCCAAAGGAAAAACACGTGATTTCCCCTCTCCCTAAAGCATTATA
>JAOZJS010000756.1:0-20969 GCA_025882695.1 Amerodectes protonotaria
GTGGTTCGGTTATTATTATCATTTTTTTTTGTTTTGTTTTTCGGGTGCTCCTCTCCATAATGAACCCGACAATTATTATTATTATTATGCAAAACCCTCTCATCACCTAGCAATACTCTTCCCTTACTATTATTATTATTTTAATAAGTCTGTCGCAGAAAAGGAGGGGATCTGGAACAAAAAGAAAATGAAGGAGAACTACCAAACAAAAGACAATGAAACCAAGCAAATTTTTCATTGAAATTCATCAACACGCACAGCACACACATGCACAATTTAGTCTGTTGTCTCTGATCTCGGATTCTTGATGCCCGTGTGTGCGACTGGTGGGTGTGCTGGCAGGCTCCATTTGAAATTGAACCCGAACCTAATGAAGCTGTGGCTGCTGTCGCTGTTTATAAATTCCAATGTGCTTGATGATACTGTATAAAATGGTTGCTGGCGCCCTGAAATACCCGGCCATCCTCAATAATGATAATGATAATGATATTCCCGGATCCCGTATTCTTCAAATGTGGTCTCTCTCTCTCTCTTCTTCTCGATTGGTTCTGTCCCGTTATGTTACTGTTATTATTGTTGCTGTTGTTGTTGACATTCCCGATTGTTCCCGACAAACATAAAGAGATGGAAAGGATGCGCGCTGTGCGGGTGTCTGCAGAAAATTACCGACCAAAATATCCGCACCACCCTCGTAACAATCATTGTCTTTGGATATTCTATCGTACCAGTTTACCCGGATTCCCGGGATGTGCGGGAATTCCCCAATCCTTTACTTACCCGGCTTATACCCGGCCTGCTATCATCAACATCATCGTCGTCGTTCTAATGAAGATGATGATGATTGTTATTAATTTTTAATGGTTATTTTTTTTGATGAATTCTTCCATTCCATTGAAAAAAGGTGGAATCAAACGTACAGACGCTAGCGCGCGCTGGCTCGCTCGCTTATTCAATTAGAGATGCAATTTCTCCCTTTATCTGTGTCTGTCTTGATATTCGTTTCCCTTGATATTCTTAAGCGAAGAGACGAGATCTAAGATCTGTGATCATCGTTTGGCATCGTCAACAACAATGGCGATGTGAGAGAATTTCTCGGCCGCTCCGGACGCTTCATCGTATTTAGATGTGATGAATGATGATGATGATGATGATGAACATTATCCTCTCTTCCCCCTCCCCCTAATATCCTACCGGAGATGGGGTGTCCATGGGATATAAAAAAAAATCTCATACCATCTACACCATTTATCTGAATCTATGTAGTAAGCCAATTTCCACGTTTTCGGGTTCGGGCTGATGATGATAATGGTGGTAAGCTTTCGAGATCAAATCCAGATAGGCTTTCACACACTTATTGCCCGTCGATGTCCGAGAAAGCAACCAAACATTAGCATCAATAACAAGATTTCCGAGCCGTAATTAATATTATTGAAAGGGATCCCCCTCCCGTCAACCTTTGGACGAAGACTTGTTTTTTTGGCCATCATGACCATGATCATGATCATCATCATCATCATGATCGTTTCCACACCAATACGAAACGGAAAGGTTACAAGCCTTGTGTTAGTGTTAAGAAGACGAAGACGATGAAGTAAAATAATAATAATATCCAGTGGTCACTGACTTAAAGCTTATTATGTCGTAGTTTATGATTGAAGATTATGGTTGGCTGGCTGGATGGCTTTCGACGACGATGATGATGATGTCCAGTGGAAATGAAAGGAAAAAGCAAAGCAAGATGTATCATCTCTTCATTAAGAGAGGCTTTGTCATTCAAGAAGAAGAAGCAAGCAAGCAAGCAAACGAAGAATTTATCTTTGAAAATGCAAATTAATCGATCTTAAAGCTGCTCAATCAATATTTCCTATCCTGGGAAGATGCACATGCACACGCACTAAGCTTCTTTTCCTACGGTCGTCGGACCATCGACAATTCTGTATCTTATTTTTTTGCTATTATTTATGGAAAACATCCCAAAATGATGACAGCAATGAAAGCACATTGCGCATACGATGCAGGGGACAACTGGAAGAGGGAGCCGAAAAAAAATGATTGGAAGAAATGTCGGAAATGCCTGAAGCTGACTGAAGCGCAGCCATTGTCGATGCTTCTTCTTGTTGGTTGTTGGTTGTCGATGGTTGTTGGTTGGTTGTTGCCAAAATAAATTTCTAGGGCAAAGGGAAAATATTATTATTAATATCAAATCCAATGTGGAAGATATTTTCTACAACAACTTCGACATTGGGAACCTCGACACCATCACCATCATCATCAGTCGGAGGACTCGATCTATAATGGTGCTTTCTCTGTGTCGATGATGATGTCTTCGGTGGTAGTGGTGGCTTTTTTTTATAAAATTTATCTCGGGTACAAGTGATGATATTATTTTTTCAAATATAAATTTTCCAAATAAAAAAAAATATCAAGCAGAGAAAGATAGATCGAGTGAGAGGAGAGAGGAGATGGTCAAAATGATTTTGGTCAAAACCATTTTACCAGCCAACCACACTGCATTCCAGATACAAGCTACAAGCAAGTCGAGCTTTTTAAGAGTTTTTCTGTTTGTTGGTCGCGGCCAGCGCTTCTCATCATCATCATCATCATCATTTTTTGAAAATATATTTGATTAATGTTTGGTTTATTTTTCATTTCATTTCATTTTATTCCGTTTCATTCCCGTTTTACCGTAAATTTAGAATCCTAAATGGATGAATGAATGAAAAGATAATCTTTTGGCATCCAACATCATGATGAATCCATCTGGACAAGCAGCAGCAGCCTCATCAATGTGGCATCAAACCAACGATTTGAATCTAAACAGCCCGCCGATAATGGCCAATACTGCCAATGTTGTGGATCAAGCGAACATATCATCGGCCAGTTTTATGTCCAATCACCAATCACCATTCAATAAAAGCTTGAATATGGAAACAGAATCAGTCATGTCCGGTTTCAGTAGTGATCGTAGTAAAAAAGGCAGGAACGGAACTGCAGCTTATGCTACCGTATTGAATAATACCACAAATTTATCGATGTTGGCCAATCCGGCCGCGGTTGTTGCTTCGGCTTCGACCACAAGTCCGTTAATGGCCAATAACGTCGTCATAAATCCTTACCATGGAAACTATCAAGCCAACAATAATTCTGGTCATCATCAAGTACATAGTGTGGTTTCGATGCGTAGCCGTAATTCACATCAATCGACTAATCGTCTGAATTTGAACGGCCAAATACCCGCCAAAGCGCTGGATTCGCCATATGCCATAACCACCGCCACCAATAATAATCTTAATCATAACAGTAATAATAATAATAATCAACGACCCCAGGACATGATCCAAGTTTCCATGTTATCCCCCGATGATAATTGGAATGATAATACAACGGCCATAACCGGCAACACCAGTGATCAATCGGGTGGTTCCATGGATGATCTCACCAAGTTGGACAAAGCTCAGCTAATGGATGACCATTTTCAAATACGTTGCCAATTGTGGTCAGCTTCGGTGATGGCCATTGTCCTGTCCGTTTGTGCCTTTTGCTCACCAATCATAATGGTTATCTTACCTCGTATGGATATTTTGGAATGGAGAACCAAAGAATGTGGCCCAGAATGCGATGGTCTTGTCATCAGTTTTGTATTCAAGCTATTGATTTTGGCCGTTGGTAGTTGGGCGGTGTTTTTCCGTCGTCCCAAAGCTACAATGCCAAGAATATGCGTGTATCGTTCCGCTGTGTTAGCATTGATCGTCATTTTCATGGTAGCCTATTGGTTGTTCTATTCCGTACGGATAGCGGAAAAACGTTTCAGCGAAGAAGATGCGATCAGCTATTATAGTATTTTACTGTTTGCCATTTCCTTGGTGGATGCATTGCTTTTCATACACTATTTGGCTGTATTGTTGCTGGAATTCCGTCATCTTGATACACAATACTTTATCAAAGTGGTCCGCTCACCGGATGGCCATAGTCAATGTTATAGTCTTGGTAAAACAAGCATTCAAAGAGCTTCGGTTTGGATACTGGAAAAATATTATCAAGACTTTCCACGTTATAATCCATTCTTGGAACGAGTTGCTTTAATCAAAAAATCTCGGAGAAACAGCACAACATCAAGACAGTCTGGATTGAAATATTATGATGTTGATGGTGTTATTGGTTCGCCCAATAATAATCATCATAAAAAAGATCATGAAAATAATAATCCACTACAGCTTAGCCCTAAATCAATTTTGGCCCAAAACACTGCTGCCAATGCCGGTAGACCGAAAGGTGCTTACCTGAATGGTGGCCATACCATTACCGATGGTCGCAATGGTGGCGGCGGGAGCCGTACTAGAAATATCGATCGTGGAGATACAGCTAGTCATCATAGTGGACATTCTGGCCACCATGGTCATCATCGACATCATAGTGATCGTTTTCATGAAGAACACGAATATGAACGTCGTGTCCGTAAACGGAAATCCCGGCTGATAAGCGTTACAGAGGAAGCATTCACCCATATCAAACGTGTTCAACAAACAAGAAGTAAGTGTGTTGTTGTTGGTGGTTCATTTTTGCACAAAAATCCAAAAAAAACAAAATGAAAAAACAAAAATTATATAAATCTTTCTCGTTTTGTCGTTCTCGTTCTCGTTCCCGATTCCCCGAGTCTAGATGGTCCTTCTGTTCCGATGAATCCGAAAGAAGCAGCGCAAGCAATTTTTCCAACAATAGCTAAAACATTG
This sequence comes from Amerodectes protonotaria, assembly GCA_025882695.1. Taxonomy (NCBI): domain Eukaryota; kingdom Metazoa; phylum Arthropoda; class Arachnida; order Sarcoptiformes; family Proctophyllodidae; genus Amerodectes; species Amerodectes protonotaria. The sequence goes on from JAOZJS010000756.1 coordinate 4,731, forward strand.
CAAAAATATTTACGAATCACCCGACAACAAACAAGACATTCAGTACAATCCATTCTGGAACATTTGGCCATTTGTCTTACGTATGATCTTAGTCCGAAAACATTTCTGGAACGATACTTTTCCACCACACCAATGTTGGCCGGTGAAGATGCCCGAAAACCATTGCAAACATGGAGTCTAATATGTGATACACTTGTTTCGCGTAGCATAAAATCTGGTACCATGTTCATATTAAGGCAAGGCGATGTATGCCTTTTGGTCACCGTACATCAGATTCCTCATTTGAACCTACGAGAAGAGGTTGTGGATGTTGATAATACCAAGTTCATATTCAAATTGAATTCGGAAACATCTGTGTAACTGTGTACCCACTGCCTGCCTGCACTGGCTACTACTATATGAAGAAAGAATTCGGGTCCCGTTATGATATTGTCACTCTGTGTATATCATTTAGGTCAATAATCTACAATATTCATTTGATTTTCCCTTAACTGAACTGAACCATGGACCATGGAACCGACCGAATGTATGGAACACCTAATGTATTTTGTTTGGCCCCGGTTCGGGTTCGGGTCCAGTTTTGCCCATGCTGTAAATATCCCCGCCAATATTCCAATGTACATTTTGCAAATTTTTTTTGCTTTGTTACCCTTGACGACTTGCATCTCTTCTCTTTCTCTTCTCATCTCATCTTGTTTGTGTTTGGTCGATTTATTCAAAAGTTTTCCGTTCTTTTCCTTCTTTTTTTTTGCTAATATTTTTTCTACCAAAAATGTAAATGTATCCATTTCCATTTTTTTTGTATTTGAAGCATCCCTTTAGCTCTTTGTGCGCCGAAGCGCAAATCGTGGGTGCGGCCCAACTATTCCCCGCCTCTTTTCTAAGACACCACTTTGCCATTGAAATACAAAATAAAAAAATTTCCACGAAAATTTTAAAATTCTCTCCTTAAAATTCCTTAAAATTTCGGATTTAAAAAGGATTTATTCAAAGCAAATCAAGGGAGATTTGAACAAAATCCATTGAAATCTACCAGAAGTACCAGTCTTAAAGTATCAGAAGGACAATTCTGGATAATTTGAAATTTTTTCCGGTTTTTAGCGCCATCTGTCGGTGACGATTTGAAACTAGTTTCGAAGCACACAGCGAAAGAGAGAAGAGGCCAGTATGATTGATTGAGAACGCGCGCGTATTGAAGAAGAACGCTAACGTCTTCTTCTTCTACTGTGGTTCATTTGAAGGAAGGCGGTTCAATTATTTTTCTCTCTTTGATTTGTCCAGCGGTGGTGATTTGATGACTTGATAACGAAGCGTACTATTAACAGTATATACGAAGCTGTCCAGTGATGATTTGACTTGAGATGACGCGACACACTGTTAACAGTAGACGAAGCTGTACTCCTCTCTGTTTCTGTTTCTCTCTGATTGGTTCAGTGATCGATGGACACGATGACGCGACACACTATAAACAGTAGAAGGAGGTGCACTACTTTCTCTATACTTGGTCCAGCGATGATTTGACTTGAGATGACGTGGCACACTATTAACAGTAGAAACAGTAGACGAAGCTGTTCGCCTTTCCCTCACTTTCTCTTTCTCTCTGTGTCTCATAAGCAATCGATACGATGACGCGATACACTATAAACAGTAGAAGAAGGCGTATTACTTTCGCTGATTTGTCCAGTGACGATTTGTCTTGAGATGACCAGACGCACTCGAGACGCACAACACACAATGTAACAGTAGACGAAGCTGTACTTCATTCGCTTTCTCTGTCTCTCTCTGATTTGTCCAATGATCTATTGAAACGATGACTAGATACATTGTGAACAGTAGAAGAAGGTGCATCCCTCTCTCTATTTCTATTTCTCCCTTATTGGCCCAGTAATGATTTGACTTGAGATGACGCTACACACTAAATACACTGAGGAAAGAAGGTGTATTCCTTTCTCTGATTGATTGATTTGTCCAGTGCGCTTCGAAGCACTATTCTTAAAATTTTAATTGTTTTTAGTTTTCAACGCCATCTGTCAGTGACGATCGAAACTAATTTCGAAATCGTAGAACCGTACAATTCAATTATAAGATCAATCGTATAATAATTTTATTTAGCAATTTAATGATTGTCTAACACAAGTCTTTAGTGAATGAATAATGCTTGAGGGTTTATTAAATCTTTTCGATCATTCTAAAAAATGGCACATTAAGAAATTTTAAAGGAACAAAGCCTATTTATACACAATTTTAGAAAATACAGGGATTTTAAAAATTCAAATTAAAAGTTATCTTTAACCCACAGCCCGTGGTCCCGCCACACTATAGTCCAAGCAAAGTGATATCATCGGCATAGGCGGTACATCTGTAGCTGGTAGATAGTTGTGCTGGTAGGAGCAGGTTGTTCATGGTGATGATCCTTAGGACTCCGCCTTGGGGGCATCCACAGCCTACGAGGTTACTTATGATAGATGGTTCGTGGGTTGATTCATCTATTGTATGGGTAGTGTGATATGATTGATTTGAGGTGGGGTGGGGTAGCCGAGTTCGTCTATTCCGTTGATAATTTCTGCTTGACCGGTTAGTTCAGGGAATTTTCAGGAGACACGTGGTTTTTAATTGTAAAAAGGAAAAATGAAATGGTAGCCATCTCACAACAGTGGAAGAATAGAAGAGACCAATATGATTGCGAACGTGATTGCTCCAAGAATCGGAGTTGAAACATTGGCAACAATGGAGGTGGTTTCTAAATTTCGACGTAAGCCAATATCTATGACCAACGGAATATCACCAAAAGTATCGATTGTTGATGAGTTCGCCACAAAAAGTTTGAAGGAAGTTGAACGAACATTAGTGAGCGATGTTGTTGGTGGGACAATAGAAACTTCTGAACAGCAGCAGCAGCAGCAACAGGCGTGTTTCCTGTGTTCTTCATGTGTTGTTCAAAGATGTCGTGTCGTAGGTCTACGCATTCTTTACACTACAGTGTAGTGACTACACTATACTTTATGCCCGCCCAAAAATTTTTTTAACGCCCGTGCGGAAGCATCCCTTTCTGTCCCATTATATGTGGCTAGTTCAGCCCTGATCGATGACAGATGGCACCACAAGCGCTAAGAAAATTTCATTGAATTCATCATAAGTTATCGTATATTCCACGCCTTTTCGGAGATTATTAACCCGGAAGTGAATGAAGGTGTCAACTAATTAAAAATTTTAATGATGCATTGGGATCAACAAATTTAAGCAGAATATTTTTTTTTACAAACATGGATTAGATTGTGACTGAATAATTTACATTCTCTCCAAGAAAAAAAAATGAAACTATAATACATTGACAGGAAACAGGCAGAAAAAAAACATTATACAATTCGATGTGATGAAACGAATGTTGGTCGTGGATACAATGACAATACACAACTGAACCAAATTGGCTGAAACCGGAAGGCTGGAATCCAGCTAATTTGATGCCACTGTTTGTTGGGAAGGTAGAAACTTTGGTCAATATTAACCTGAAGACAATCATTTCAAGACAATTCTTGATAAGTGGATTCACTATCACAGATATCTATTATGTTATTGATAATATCATTGTTTCGCGATGATTTGTACATATTCGCCAGACCGGAATTCTTGGTGTTAATGTTGGTGTTGGTGTTCATCAAATTCATTTGTCTTTCATATTGAGTATTGGTTGTTAGCGGTTGCTGTTGCTGTTGTTGCTGGAGAGCCAAAGGATTGGTGATCAAATGACGATTCTTATTGGTGAATGTTTTCGGTTCAAAATCAAGCTGATGATTTTTCAACACAGGCGATGATGATGGTAATGTACCAATGTCACGATTTTCACCACTGTAGAATGGTTTCCATTCACCGTTTCCGTTTCCGGTGGGCTTTTTCTGTTTATAATGAACGAGAAAAATTCAAAATTAGACAAAATGAAAGGATTAAAGCAACAAACAATTGAAATTACCTTGAGATTTGAGTTTTTCGGAGAAAAATTATCATTCTCGCCACCACCAATCTTGTTGCTTCCGTCATAGAATTGCGATTGTTGCTGATTATTATTGTTGTTGATACGCGACAAAGAACCATATTTCACTTGATTGGCCATCAATTTAGATGATGGAATCTGTGTTACGTTGCCACAATAGGCATTGGAATCAGCATAATGATAATGATTACCACCACCACCACCAACAGAATCTTCACCATAATCATTCAGATGGCCACCGATCAATGGTTCGGCGGCTGCATTCAAATTCTTGACCAGATTAACATCATACATGCTCTTCTTATATCTACCACCACTATTGTTGTCCATCATTGTCATCAATTGGCCGGCACCACCACCATTCATGATGGCCGTTCGATCCAAAGTGGCGGTAAAGTTTGGTTTCATGTGATTATCATTCTTGATGTTGAATTGGGTTCGCCATTGCATCGATGGATGCGGTGGTTGTTGTTGCTGAGTGTTGTTGGTGATCCTGTATGGATTCGATGCGATTATATTGGAACTAGCATAGGCGATGGGAGCATCACGGCCAGCAGCATACGATTCATATGTGGTGGATTCATAATTGTTTTCGCCATGCTGTGAAACATAATCATAATCAGCATAATCGGCAGCTTGGTCATCGGTGGTCACCGTTGAATATCCATTATTATCGGTTGTAGCCATGGTTGGTGATATCTTTAGCATCATGTTGGTGGACGGTGGAGGATGCTTCAAGTCACCACTTTGTGGCCGAGAATCCGTTTGCCAACCTTTGGAGAATTCAAAATGCCTATTGTAGAATGGATCGTTTTGAGTTTTCAATTCACGATTCAATGTTAGATTCTCGTTGTTTTTCTTCAACAATGAAGAACGTTTTTTGAATAGAAGAAAGCCCAACAATAATACAATAAGACTAAGTATAACTAATGATATGATCAGTACACAGATCCAAACATTTGACGAATCAAACATGCTGGAAACAGCATCGTTATGTTCATCGTTGTACACATCGTTCGACAATATGGGATCCATTATGAATGTCAACGGTGAAGAGGGAACACCGACACCGACGCTGGTGAATGCGGTGATTTGAATTATGTATTCTGTTTCGGTTGTTAAATTTCTAAGCATATAAGATGTTGTATTAGCATTGACAGTTAAATTTATGTTGTATGGTGTATAAGCTCCGTGTACAAAGATTATGTAGCCTAAAAGATATCCATTGACTTGTTCGGATGGTGGTGGCTGCCAAGTGATCAACGCCGAACTAGAACTTACGGGTCTTGCCTTTATGGATGATGGCGGAGCGGATGGTACACCCTCCAATGTACGAACTACTCGACTATTGCTTGGTCTACCATCGATTGATTTATAGAATGGTACCAGGAAAAATTCGAATGTGGTGTATTTGGGCAAATTATTGATGATGTATGTCGTTGCTCCACCATTATACACGGTGACCATGTTGCTATATTTACTTTCACCATTATTATTATTATCGTTGATGTCCGAATTGGACGACAACGACAACGACAATGTTTTCGGATCAATTATACGATAACGGATGTAGAAACCTTCAATGTATTCTTGGCCACCGTGGACCGTCCAAAAAAGTTTCACCGCCGACGAGCTAATGGTACGGACATCTTTCAATTCCACCACGATATTTTCCAATTTCTTTCGAACATCATTCAAATCCAACATTCTTGCTGCCAAATGATTGCTTGCCACATTTCCCAATGTCCTTGCTTCATAGGAAATAGGACTTGGAGGTCCGATCCCGTGATTGTTCTGTGCCCGTACCAAAAAGTAATAACGTGAACCACTTTTAAGGCCCATCACCGTATATCTATCTCCGGTGATTCCTTTGGCCGCTTTGATCCATTCATTGTGATGATCCGGGCTAAAGTATTCAATGATGACACCTTTGACTGGGGAAGCACCATCCCTTCCGGTTCTCATCCATGAAATGGTCACCGAACTTTCGGTCACATTCACAATGTTCGGCCTACTTGGTGGATCGGGAAATGTACTTGGATCCGGCATACGATGAAACATTGTATTGGGGCTATGCGGTGGAGCCACTTTCAAATTGGCCGACCAAGATGCTTCACCATTCTCCGAATATGCTAAACATTTATATTCGCCCGAATCGGAAACAAGCAAATCTGGAAACGAACATTAATCATTTATCAAAACAAGTTAATAAGTCACAGTCAGTCAGACAGTCGCCCGACGACGACGACGACGACACTAACCATCAATCTGTAATGTTCCTGTATCCAGAACTTTGAAACGAGGATTGTTAAATGGTATGGGATTATTGTTGAGAAACCATTTGAGCGATGGTTGAGGTGTACCGGTCGCATCACACGGTAATATGGCAGTTGAATGTTCAGGTAAGGTTTGATCGGCTGGTCCCAGCACGATGATCGGCGGAGGCAGATCGGCGGCTAAGGAGCTTATGTTCAGATAAGCTTTGGTGGTTGCCGAACCAACCACCGACAATGCTGAACAAACATAATATCCTTTATCTTCTTTTTTCACCGGCGATATGATTAACGATCCTTCTGGTGTGACCGAAAACCGATCGTATTTATTATCGGGAAACATTAGAAATTGATTTCCTTCTTTGGTCCAAAACACCGATGGTCGTGGATTTCCGCTGGCCATACAATCAAATTTCGCAACACCATTTACATTCACCTTCACATCTTTTGGTTCGACCAGAAAGGTTGGTTGTGCTGTGGCGTTGGTAGTAATAGGAGAAACACAAGACAAGACAAGCAAAAACAATTAACAGATTATCGACCAGATTAAAACCATCTCGTTAGGTCATCTCGATCGACCTAGGCCTTCGCGATTATTGCACGGAATTTAGCCACGGATCAGATACAGAGAACTAGGTATAAACAGGTATAGAACAGGTATGACCATTTCCATTTAAAATATGGTTGCTCGTCAATATCTAGATGGCGCGCGCCTAGGTGTGCGAGTTCAGTTGAATTTGAGCGCGCGCGCAACGCTAAGCTATACGCTTTGGGCTATGGGCTGGGCTATGCTAGGTGATAGGACACACCTTGTGTGGTTGATTGGTTATCATTATCTAACCAATGGAAAAACATTAGCGGTGTTCAGCGGTACACATTTGCGCGCGTTATACTTACAATGTACGATAAGCGTGGCCGAATGTGATATCCGATCGACAAGATTGTCTGCTTCGCAAACGTATAGCTAGATGGGAATGAAAACGACAAGTGTAAATCAAAGCAAATTCCATGATTATGATTAGTATTAGTATTAGTATTAGTTGATGATGGACTTTTGGGGATGCAAATTTGGGAGCGAAACGACCAACGACGACAAACGACGGACGGAAAAGAATAATCCAAAAATAATAAGATAAGATTAATATGACAGTTTCACGTTGGCCATCAACGAGAATATTTTTCCAAGTTGTCCTTTCTTGGTTTCTTGGTCGCGTAGTCTAAATCCGCATTCGCATTCGCTCCCAACCCAAGTTAGCATCATCAACAACCAAAATACACAAACACAAACGCAACTTACGCCTTCATCTTCTTCGGTGACATTGTAGATCCTCAGTGATTTATCTTCAGTTATTGTAGCTCTGTTTTGGGTTTGGAATAGCAAGCAAGCAAGCAACACACACACATCAGATTGTTGTTGTTGTCATATTATGTGATTTTGAACTGGGAATGGGAATAAGCAGCACTTGCCTTTGCGGTAATGTTTGTCCGCCTTCACGGCGCCAAGTTACTTTCGGTACCGGATCTCCACCAACCTTGCATTGTATTTCGGCCATCTTATTTGTTTGTGCGGTTACATCCTCCGGTTTGATGATGAAATATGGTTTCACTGTTTGGGTGTGTGTGTGTGGACATAATACAAAATTAATTATATAGATGATGATCATTGCCGTAGACTATGATGAAGAATTATATACCTCTAACAATCAGATTGGCTGGTGGCGATTCCCTGGATCCGGCCATATTTTGTGCAATACATTGATATCTGCCAGCATCTTCAGGTTGAACATCCGTTATGTGTAAATTGGTACCACCGGACAGCCGATAACGGCCACCCAATGTAACAATATTATTATTATTATTATCCACTTTTCTCCACTGAACTCTTGGCTCGGGATAACCACGAGGTGGTGAACATTCAAGCACTGCTTGATCGCCCACAGCCGCTTGAACATTTTTGGGCAGTACACGAAATTCATCACGAATGGCTTTAATTTTTGCAAGTGTTTGTGAATGAATAAATAAATAATTGAACCAAACGGAACAAGAAAAAAAATTAGAATTTTTTTTTGTTGTAAAATAAGAAGAAGAAGATTATGATAATAATAATAATAATAAAACACTAGAACAATAGATTAATTAGGTGTCAACCGGATTATGCCCGGTGATTTATCGTTTTAGAATTTCGTCGTCGTCGTCTCCTCTAAAATTGCAAACGCAGAATTTTGTCTTGCAAGCAAGCAATAGCAAGAGCGAGAGAGAGAGTTGGCCATCATCCACGGTGAAGTGATTCTCCCTTACAAGCAAGCTCTTCGCTTCTCCAGCGTTTGTTCGCTGGAAACTGGATCCATCTTTATTGGATTCTCCAAAAAAAAAAATGAAATGAAAATATAAATTTTCCACGGAAAAATGAAAGATTCGCCTATGCGGCTTTTTGCTGTAGCATCGACAACAACAACAACAATTTTCTTCGGGAATACACTTAAGATTGATAGTGGGCAAAACTGCAGGATAATGCATTGGCCCACACACACTCACACAAATGCCCGGGCTATACGATATTAACACCAACACCAATGGTGCCAAGTTTAACAAGATCAGAGCTGGAGAAGAAAAACGGAAAAAGATTTTTGCGCGCAAAAATAACGTAGGCCAAAATTATACTCTGGAGATGAAATCGATTATTTATTATAGGATCACACACAACGACACACACCGACACACCAATCTTGGCCTGGCCATAATGGCCTACATTTATGGGGCCAGAGAGATATCGTAGCGATGGTCGTGTTGGTGGTGGCTAATAAAACATCGGATCTGATTGATCTAAAAAGCTCGAGGTGTTGCCATATAGTGGCCAGTATCTTTTACTTTATCTTCTCCCGAATGAATAAGACACGAATAAGAGACACGGATAATAAGAGTAGTTCCCTAGGTAAATGGCAAGTTAATTTTATTTCCATCATCTTCATCATCATCATCATCATCTTGTCGCATTTTTCCCTTGGCGCGAACCAATTTAAATTTAAATTTTAAAATGCCGCGCACGCTCACACACAAGCTCACACACTTAAAATCCGCCTTCTGCGCACTTTATGTCGCGTACATTGTTTATGAACGGAAGTAAAGAGAGTTTGTTGGTGGGATTCCGAGGAAATGCTTGTCTTTCCGCTTTCCTGGCGCAAGCCCGAAAGCAATCGTGTCCACAATGTGGATCCGCATCTATGATTTTGAATGATTATCCAAGAAGACACCCAAGTGTGTTGGCCATGATGATGATCATCATTTTTTTCTCGCTAAAATAGATGCAACCATCCAACCAACCAACCAGCGATTTAAGAAAAAAGCAGAGGTTGGCTTCACCAAAAAAAATTAGACCAGAATCTTCAAGTGTGATCTCCATTGCGTGTGTGTATCTGTGTGTGTGTGTGTGCACGATGGCAAAAATGGCTTTTTGGTGTTAATAATAATAATAATAATAAGAATAATAATAATGATGATGATAATAGTGCTTTGGTGTAGGTTGTAAAAAAGGTTGTGTAATAATAAAAAAGAATCAAAGCATGTTGGCGAGTGTGTGTCATAATTATATGCTTTAGTTTAGTTTAGTTGTACCATTCTTTCTTTATCCTCTAATAAGTGACTAATCTTTAATAATGAATGGAATGAATGAACTAATAACAACCGAGAAGATCCTTCATCCCCTGAATCCGCTGAAGAGTTTACAAGATGTTGTTTTTTACGGAGGGGCAGCACAATTAATCGGAGGAGGCCCACCACCAAGCACCAGCCGCTTTGTAGGTAGAGAGAATACACAAAACGTTTGGATAATTGGACATGGAGTGCAGAGGGGGGTAGAGGATCTCACAACTCAGATCTCGATTCATAATTGAAACTTTTTTTTTGAAGCAATTAGGTCGTTGTCGTCATCGTTGTCTTCTTCTTTTTTTGGGGCGTTTCAAGATTCCTAGAATATGTGCAAAACTACTACTTGTATCATCATAAATTATGTATAGAACTAGCGTCGAACAGGCAGGCAAGCAAGCAAACGTTTTTCGGTCGTCGGTCGGATGTTGCAATTGATGCAAACATGAATGATTAGATTATTAATGAAAGAAAGAATAACAATTAGCCAAAACAACAACAACATCGGCAACAACAATCCCGGAGAAGAATATACATGAAAGCGATGGTTTCAAAAAACGACGAAGCGAAGAAGCGGATGATCATTAGCCATGGATGAAGGCAAACAACATAGCTCGACACAACATAGCTCGACAAACTAGCAAGCAAGCATTCAAGCAGGCAGATTCTTCCTTTCTTTTTTTTTGGATTTTTAAAACATTTTTCCCCTTCCCTTTAACTCTTGCTTCGTTTGACAGCAATCATCATAATAATTTTTTCTTCATACTTCTTGTCTCGACTGAGCTATGTTGCTTTTAGTATTATTATTATTAGTATTTTATAATGAAAATTCAAGAAAACGTCCAAAAGACCAGGTGAACCTTTTTTTGTTAATGATCTTGGCTGGTTGAAAAAGGTTGAAAATGTTGCCTAGAAAATCACCGTGTGCAGTGTGTGTGTAGATATAGCCTATCCAGGTAGTTTTTGGTGTCGTCCTCTTCGTCTTTGTGTAGTGAACATAATCTTCTTCTGGCTTCGCAACGATAAAGCAAACAACAACAAGAATAAGAATAAGAAGAAGAAGAAGAAGAAGAAGAAGAAGAAGAAGAGATTGAATCAGGGTAGATTGATTATATAACAACAACAACAAACAACAAAAAATAAGGTAGCTAAAGATGATGATAGTGATGGTGGTGGTTGTTGTTTGTTAATAATAATGAAACTAAGCTAAGAATTTTACGCTTGGATAAGGATCATCGCTATCACTTGGCACAGTAGCTAGTACCCCTTGCAGGGGTGCAACCAGCGAGCCAAGACGAAACCCCTCAAAGATGATGCCGAAAGATGCAAATCTACTTCCTTGAATACAACGGCAACTTATAGAAAAAAAGCGACATGTCATTAGAATGAGAACAAAACAAAAAGCAGAACAAGATATCATCATCTTCTTCTTCTTCAAGGGTTCCTTGGCAGAATCGTTTAATGATAATAATAATGATGATGATGATAATAGTAGTAATAATAAACTTCCAAGCTCTCAATTGGAGGGTGCACACACACACAACAATACGGATATGGAATTAAGTGTTTTTGAATTCGGAATCCGAAAAAAATAAATTCGTACAGTGAAAGTATCTCGTTTTGGGTACTTTTCATAGTATAAAACACAAATAGTCTGCAAAAAAGTGAAGGGCATGGAAAGCGATCCGCCTTAACCAGTACCAGTGCTAGCACCAGTACCAGCACTTGTCTGTGCATGTTTGACGCGCCTATAACAACCGTTTCAGCCCTCTGATTGGTTCACCAGTGATGATTTGACCTGATGACGAGACACACTATAAACAGTAGAAGAAGGGGTATTCCTCTCTCTGATTGGTCCACCAGTGATGATTTGGCCTGATGAAGCGGTGCACCATAAACAGTAGAAGAGGAGGTATATTCCTCTCTCTGATTGGTCCACTAGTGATGATTTGACCTGGTGACGAGATACACTATAAACAGTAGAAGCTGTAGGCTGCAAGCTGTAAGCTGAACCTTTTTTGGTATCAGAAGGGTTGGCACTTGCGAAACTGCGCGCACACGCACACGCGCGCATATTAAAATTAAAAAGAGGAAAACCGTAACTTACAAGCAATTTCAATGGTGGCATTATGGCTCCTTGCTTTACCATGAACATTTCGGGCCAGGCAATAATAGACACCGGTATCTTTTTCTTTTTTATGGTTCATCACTTTCAATATGAATAGATCACCACTGTTTAGATAGATGTGATTGGGGGATTTTCTCACCAATTCATTATCTCGATACCTTTTGGATTAAGCGAGAGAGAGAGAGGTTCACACAATTAGAGCAATTCCGGCAACATTTGATTTGATTGATGCTTACCATTCAATGACTGGTTCTGGATCACCATCAGCCTTACACGACAATGTAACTGGTTCATGTTTCTTGACCACAGCGCTGCTTGGATGTTCCTTGATTCTGGGCGGCCGTGGTCCATTGTGGTTGTTGTTGTTGTTGTTGGTTGGATTATGATGAAAATCTGAATTCACCAATGAAGATAATTGAAAAAAAAGGTTGAAAAGGTCCAAAAAAATCAATTAGAATCAATTGAAAAACAATGGGAAAAATTCATTGAAAGTCAGTACACACACACCGCGACACACGAATGCAAGCAAGCAAAAGTAGAGCGCGAATCAAGTTAATTAACTAGGATGGTCCATTGGAACAACATTGGAAACGGGACATTCTGTCCAGTTTCTGTCACGGTGATCTGGATCTGGTTCTGGTTTATCGTAGTTCACCGTAGTGTACCATTCTGGATCCTTGCTGCTGAATGGACCACCACCACCAATGATAAATGAACACCGTGTGCCCAACCAATGAAAGCCCACCAATTATCCACCAAAATCACATGACATGTTCGGTGGGCAATAAGGAACATTCGTGTGTGTGTGTGTGTGTGTGTGTGTGTGTGTGTGTGTGTGTGTGTGTGTGTGTGTGTGTGTGTGTGTGTGTGTGTGTGTGTGTGGTGTTCCAGATTCTCTCAGAAATCGGCCAGGATTTTTTCCCTGGGAGAGAGAGAGAGAGAGAGCGATCCTGAGAGAGAACCGCCCATGTCAGCCCATGTCAGTCTGGACCAATTTTTCGGTGGTGTTCCAGATTCTGGAACAACAAAAAAATTTCCCAACAAACAACAACAAGCACGGAAAAAAAACAAGTGAATTTCATTTAAATTTAAAGCCAGAAAAAAAATCTGTACGAAACGAGTGACGATTCTGAATGCTTATGAATTTCAAATGAATGACAGTTTCAGCGGAAATCAAAAATGATCGAGAAAACAAAATGCGACCAACAAACCAGCCAGCCAGCCAACCAAACACCACAAGAAGAATGGCCAGGACGATAATTATCATAATTATATTGTTTTCGGCAGCCTGCATAACAATGGCGTGTGTATGTGTGTGTGTGTGTGTGTGTGTGTGTGTGTGTGTGTGTGTGTCCATTGTCCATTGTCATCGGCGAATATACTTTTAATGGGCGCCTTTCATTTCGGTTTTTTTTAATTTTCATTTTATAGTCACACACAATAGACGCCCGACAAAGGACCACGACCACCAGTACCACCGCTAATTAATCATTTCACACAGTGGACCGAAATAGAAAATAAAAGTTTTACCTGTGTCCACCTCGGATCCTGTGTTGTCGCCCCGACAGTGGACACCAGAAGCATGGTCCAAATTGGTCGTGTGTGTGTGTGTGAGTGAGCTCGTTTCGGGCAACAAGATTGATGGATTGAAACAAGCGGATACAACAGGATGATCCTGGTGGTAGCCAAGTTGTTGTCGTTAATTGAAATCAAGCTCAAGAATTGTGTTCCAGGGGGATGTGCGTGATCCTCCACTGATCCTACAGTATCCTGTAGTATCCTTTGAACATTTTACTTTACTTTACTTTACAAGCTACTTTCTATTTCTGCAAATTAGCTAAATGATGAATGTTGTTGTTCCCGTGTCGTTCCGAATGCGAAGTGTTAAGAAATGGTTGGTCGTATTATCAAACACGCAAAAAACTATTATTCTTGGAACAAGCTGTCGGATGGATCTGGGTGGGTGGGTGGTTCGATCGGGCCTGGGGGCGGGGATTCGGATCCATTTTGAAAATAAGTGGGTGGAACGGGCGAAAAAACATTCTCGGCAAACGTGTCAGTTATCGAATTGTCGAATCGAAACGAGAAAATAAAATAAAAAGAAGAAGAAGAAGAAATCGAACCCGAAACTGAACCAAATCAACATCGACATGGAAAGGGCAATACACACCAGCAAGCCCAGGAATAACGCGGGTATTCCGGGGCATCAAACAGAACGCACAGAGTGCGAATGAATCAATCTTCATTTACTATGCTCCAGTTTGCCTATTGGCAATATACTATTTTTTTGTGATACTAAAAATATATATCCGAGGATACCAATAAAGGAATCCCCATAACACACATACACACACACGCAAGCACATATACCCGTGGAACACACATTACACAATGCCAAAAAGCTAGTGATAATTAATGATCGAGAAACAAATATAGATTCTTTCTTTTTTCTGGTTTCGTTCTCGTTTCTCGACCGACCAATAGAACCAGAGGAACACAGGATCCAAGAGCCAGTCCAGGAAAGAGAGACAGAGAGAGACCAGGGGCTTGGTAGCCAACAACAACAACAACAACAAAAAAAAGAAGACGCCAGACCTAAATTTGATTATAGCCATTTATAATCGATAATAATTGCATTATAATTGACATTAAATAATTATTATATAACAATATAATCGTTTTACCTATTTTTTTTATTCTACTATTCTGAATTCAAACCACTTACACACACACGCATACAGCCTTTGTGGGCAGCGCACGGAGGCAGGCAGGCAACACGAAAACAGAAACCCCCGGTTTTTCCGGTGCGTGTGTGCCGTCCACAAAGTATGTGTTCCACACAAAAGAATGGGAATAGGAAGTTTCTGGTTTCAATTCTCAAAATACTCGATATTGATGATCATCGATACTAAATAATACCAAAGCTACACACGCACACACACACACACGGCTTCATTTATAATCATTTCCAGTTTCATTCTTTCATATTCTGGATTCTGGCTTCTGGATTCTGGGCATACAAACAACGACGACGACGACGACTATTAACAACAAACGAACGAACAAACAAACAAACGAACAAAACACAAGAATAACGATCATAAACAACCAACCAACAACCAAACAAACCAAAAAAAAAATAGGAATATAAATTCGTTTAGTGATATTGGTTATGATATGGTCGATCTGTTCAAGCATGAATATCAACCAAGTGAACCAAAGCTAAAATCCATGAAGGGAACAACAAGAAACGGAGCTTTGCCACCCTGAAACAACCAACCAGCCAACCAACAAAACACCATTTATGGGAACATATGGATCCAATAATTTAATGAATGAACGAATGAATGAATGAATGAAACTCTAAATATTTGTTTTTTCATGGTTCCCCATGTCAATGATTGGTTGGCTGGCTTGCTGGCTAACTGGCTGGCCCTGAATTTCTATGAATGCACATCCATCTTCCCCACAAACAAAGGGAGAAGAAGAGGAACAAGAAACAGATATATCAATTGCGCTGTAATAACATTAAGATGTTCCCGTGTTTGTGGTGTGGCTCCAAAGAAAAGCAATGAATGAATGAATGACTGAATGAAGCTCCAGCTTGGGGAAGAACGACACCGAACAGCGACGAATCAATCGGTATTATTGATTGATTGATTTGAATTAATAAGAAAAGACACACCCCAGCAGCCTAATGATTGGTTTTGGTCACACAACAACAACATGCTTTGGGTGGCCCATCATTATCATTATTATTCCTAATGATAGTGTGGCAATCAACAAGTGTGTGTGAGAATGAGCGTGAGCCAGTGCCAATGCCAGAGCCAGCGCGAGAGCATCGTTGATTTGATTTGAATGATTTGAGCAGAATCCCAAACACAAACACACAAAAGTTTTGGCATCCAGTCCGACAGTGGGATTGGACACTATATGGAAATGGATCATCATCATCATCATCAAACTGGGATTCACTGACTTTCAACATTCAACTTGGCAAAACTTGATCTGATCTGATCTGATGATGATGATCATGATTGAAAAGGAAATAATTCAATCGGATTCAATTCCATTGGATTCGATAATAATAATGATGATGATGATGATGATGAAGTTGCGAACTTTCTGGTGCCACTCTGGTGCCGAAATTCTATGCCAAAATGGATTCCAATCGAATTATCCGGGAACACTATGTGTGTGTGAGTGTG